>JAIPRM010003477.1:10569-25979 GCA_025469315.1 Stegophylla sp. TES_Ste_2020
TTCCTTTGTTCAGAATCGTTTTACTGAAGAAATGATTTATCGTTTCTTTAAAATTTAATACGCCCGTCAAGAGAATACCACCCGTCGTGCGAAGTACACCCATCGAGCGAAGTATGTCCGGCTTTTTAATATTGTACATGTGAGTCCCACAAGTTTAACACATGGAATTTAAACAGTTTTGTTATAAAACAGGGTATTAAAATTTAATGCCCAAGTAAAAAATTAAGGATGTTTGGGGTTGCTAATTTTTAGTCTAACAACGTTTAAGTGTCTTTAGCCTCCCCCCCCTCTTACCTCATTTAATCACGCCTTTGCCCATGAGTAGGGGTAAGATTTATATGCAAATACATAATATTTTTGTACACATCACTTAAAAAAAAGCCGACCATATTTCACACGATGGGTGTTTTTCGCACGTCGGGTGGGATTCTCTTGACGGGTGTATTGAATTTTAAAGAAACGATAAATTATTTCTCCAATAAAACGATTCTGAACGAATGATTAATAATAATATAAAAAATAAACGAGAAAAAAAAAATGTTAGAAAAATGCCCAAAATTTTTTTTTTCACATTTTCAAAATTTTCTTGCGCCAAAATCTTTCTTATACTATTTTCTATCTATGTTTAAATTTTCATTTAGTTCGGATCTAAAAACGATCGGAAACCATCATTTTTTCCAAAAAAAAAAAAAAAAATTGAACAATTGAGAAATTCAAAAAATGACCTCTCTAAAGCGTACAATCTAGAGTCAAATCAGGTTTCAAAAAGTTACTGATCGAAACTTTTGGAGACAAGTATTTCCATACGAAAAGTTGTACACAGAAAAAAAAAAAAAAATAAACATCAATTGTAAAAACACTAGTGTTTTCACTAGTTCACTTCGTTCAGAATCTAAAATGTAAAATGTTGGCGTGTCAATACGTTTACCTGGGAGAATTTTACGAGGTGAGTACAAAATATTATACTGACGTAAAGAAGACGTGGGCTCCGAGGGAACCGCCCAAAAACTCCCACCGTCCGTCCCAACGATTTGTTGTTTTAAATGATAATTACCCCGAGACCGCCTTAGGTCAGGCGCTCTCTTTGATACGGCTTTTGGCCTATGAATATATTATTATTAATATTGTTTTGTATACTTTGAATCTCTCACGGAGACTGCGCCGCGCTAAAGACACTTCAAAAACAAATTACCGAGTAATGCAATTAGCGATATGGATATTAAGTTATTAATATAGTTGCGCAGTCAAACTGTTTATAGACAACGCGCTCGCCCCCTGTTAATTATAATAATATTTACATACCCGATGACGTAATAATAGCTTCTTATTTTACGTTCTCGGCGTCTGGCGGTTTTACAACGTTTATTATTATTTTTTTGCTGTTAACATTTTCACGCATAATTTTGTGTATGTGATTCACCCCAATGTTTTATTCATAACACCCCAAAGAGGGTAAATGAGTACAGAAAAATGTCGTGCAAACTTAAATCTAGTAATATAAGTAAAAAGAAGAAAAATTACAATGGTTACAAGTACAATAGGTAGGTAAATTAAGAATAATTAATCGTAACAATATTTTTTAACACAGCAAGAGAGTCAAAACAAAAATCAAAATTGGGTAAATCATTACAGTGTTTCAAAAGTCGGTACTACGGACTATTTGCAATATTAAGTTACTAGAGTACTGAAGAACATGAAAGGGAGGATTGTTTCTAGAATTAAAGGCAGGTCTAAAATTAATTTTTTGCAAAATTTCAGGACAAATTGCGTTGCTCAGAAATTATTTTATAAATGATTGTATAAACGTCTAGAAGTTGACGGTTGATGGTTCTAGACCAAGTTCTAAAGCAATAGCGTCTAAACCCACATCAACCTTAACTAACTTAAACGCTATAATTCTCAAAAAACGCCTTTGTATTCTGTCGAGTTTTTCAAATTAAATTAATTTTAACCAGTTTTAACCAGTTACTTTATACGTAAGACGTTGATAGTACTTAAAATAAAGTGACCGTTCGTCCTGCTAAAAAGGGGATTTCCCCTTTTTTGTGGTATCCTATCCCGCTGTCCCGAAAAACTTCGATCGGGACGCTTTTTGTCCCGTTTAAATCCCGTCACTTCCGGAATTTTATGTAAGTAAAAGATATTATTTTACACGAAAAAAGGAAAATATTATAGTTATACAACTCTACAATGAAATCAAAATTTGAATTTTTCAATCCTCAAAAAGAAGTCAAAATAAACGCGTTGGAATTAACCAATATTAAATGTGAAACTTCGGATTTATTTTCGTTTTATGAAACAGAAGCTTTTAACAGACATAGATTATCTACCGAAATCATTTAGATTTTGGAATTGGTACCAAATTTAGAGGCGAGAAACGAACAAAAAAAATTTTTATTTTAAAAATCTGAATAATATTTATGGAGTGAATTTAGGAACTAAATAATACAGCCATAGAAAGAACATTATGTAAGTCGGAAAGGAAAAAATCAACTTTAGGTATTTTGGACAGTTAGATAATGATTGATAATTTTCCAAAATTTTGGAAAAGCTATTGAGAATTTTTAAAAAATACCTCTATATAAAGTACCACATAAAGCCGAATTATGATTCAAAAAGTTTTCGATTGAAATTTTTGGACAAGTATTTCTGTACGAAAGAGTGTACACAGAAAAAAAATTAAAAATAATTAACATCATTGTAAAAACACTAGTTTTCTCGCTTCGCTACGAATCGAAATAAAATTAGAATAAATAAAATAAATGAATATATTACAGAGATGCTAAAATTATTTGCAGGGGACGTCTCAAATCTCTTAGTTATACCATTGACTTTTCAACAGAATCATCAATTATTTTAAAAGTTAAAAAAACTAAAAAATATGACACACTATATATTGTTGTCACATAAGTCACAACAAAAATTAGAGTTGGCAACAAATAAGGAGTGTTTTAAAATTATTAAGTGAACTAAAAATAATATAGGTACCTTGTTACAATGAAAAAATTACCAAATAATTTAATGGGGTAATCTTTTGGAGTTTAGCCAAAATTATTTGTCCCGTTTTTATTATTTAGAAATATAGTCACCCTAAATTAAAACTCACGCAGACTATCAAAATAATTCTCAATAGTTTTTTTTTTAAAAAAATAATGAAAACTACCTGAAATTCGAGTGAAACCAGCTGTAAACTAGATTTCTCGAAATCGATTTAAAGTAACTTCAAAAATTAATAGTGCTAAAAATTTGAATTACTTTCATTCCTCATCAACAACAGTGTGTAACACGGGTTTGACCACTTTTGGGTAATTATAAAATTTCGGAAATATATATTATTCTTTGTTCGATTTTTCCAATAATACAGATTTAAATTTTTGATATTATGCGAGCTGATGATTAAATGCGTCTTTAATCAAAAATAATGTATTATGCCTTGAAATAATATCAAAAACGGTAAGATAATAATATTTTCGTTGGTAATTTCCGAGCTAATTAACGATTTTCTTCAATTAAACTTCATTAAATTTTTAATTCGGAACTCATTTTTTTTTCTTTCATCTAAACATTCCTAACGTGTTTTTCCTCCCGTCGTGATAATATAACCATTTCTTGCGCGCGTTTAAATATTTTATAAATACGGCTCGTTAATAAAAAAAAAAAAAAAAAAATGGCCGACATATTTCGTTATTATTTCATAACATTTCCAATTTTCGAGTTTTAATGGTTTGAACTTTAGCTTACACTCGCGTGTAACTTGTCTACTTATATTTACGTTAAAATCGATTCTTGATAATATTAATATCATAAAAAGCTTTAAAAAATTAAATCGAAACTGATTATTTTGTTCTTTTGTCGTCGAACACGCTCAATATATATGTATAAAATTGACAAAGTCGAACACTAACCAGTTGGTTTTAATTTACAACGACGACGACGTTTCTAACTTAACGAATCTAATTGAACGTGTAAATAGGTAATCTCCAATTTGATTCGTGTTGGAATCAAAAAGTTTAAAGTGTACCGATCCCAAAACTCCAAAAGTAATATCGCTTAAATCTCGAAACGATTACAGTTTACCATCGACTCGGCGCATTTAATGAACGCCCAGATTTAAATTGCTCAGGTGTGGTTCACAGAGTATACGCGTGTTGTACTTGATACGGAGCAAAATAATAATGACGTCAGCATTTTGAGTTGAATATAAAGGGTACGAATTTGTAATGTGTCCAGAAAAACTTGTTGCAATCGCACGAATCTTGGTGGTAATAATAATGAAATGGATTTCGGATAGAATGTGTAACAATTATTATTATTGTCAAACCGATAAACCTATGATCGTGTATAGGTATATGGAAAAATATTTATAGAAAAATTATTAATAGAACAAAAATAAATGACATAATATTTTGTCAAATCGTACCGGGGAGGGGGGGAGGGGGGACCGACACCGTGTGTGTAAGTGTATTCACGTTTATCCCCGCGAGACCTACAGTGTTTTTACATCGTGTATTGGAATCTCACTCGAGTGGCGTCGGCGTCGGTATAAAACGGTCTTCTCTCCCCGGGAACTCGGGAAATAGTAGCAAAACGTGCTCATTAAGAGCGCGCTCCGTGTCGTGCACAGTGTAATATTCGGTCCGCGTCATTTCGCCCGGAGTCGTTTCGACGAAATAAGGCGAGACCCCCCGATGATATGATATTTACATTTACTTTGGAGACCCTAAACGTCAGGTGATATAAAAATATTTCTGTTGAATATTTCATTACTCGAACACACACACACACACACACACGCGCGCGGAGGGTAGTCCTAAGTAATTCGTCGTCGTTTTATCCGCCGCGCACGTTCGCCCGCACGTGGTGTTCCACCATCATTCCACGGGAAACGTCGAGCAATATAATATTATTCGTATTTCCACCGTGTAATATATTTTTCGGAATTTTATCCGATGTCTGCGCGCGCGCGTAGAGTGAAGAATAATAAAATAAAATATAATATTTCGCTTCTGCTCCGGCGGCCAACAAGGATATAAATATGCGAAATCGATATAGTGACAATATAATATCAATTATTATCTCATCTTGTTGCCGGAAAAAGTGACATTCATAGGATAATAATATGTTGACAACGACTAGTGAATAAAAACGACAATAACTAACTATTGGATGAAATTTCCTGATAAAAGAAGGCAATCTCCATACGATTAGTTAAAAAAATTGTTTGCACATGTAAGTCCAGTGGCGTATCCTGAGGGGGGCTAAGGGGACTGCAGCCGCACCCAAAATTTTTCATTTATCGTCCGCAGTATTCAATAGTTGACCTTTAATTTTATAGTGTCTAAATTATCTAATTAATAATCAATATTAATATCTAATAATTAAGATATCACCGTCAATGGCAAATGTAAAAATTCATTTAGGTTTGACCAGGTAAAAATATTATTTTAAAAAAAATTATTTTTAAATTATTTGGGTTTTGTTGTACTTTGCACACCTAAATGACCCCATTGAGTCAAATTTGTAAGAGGATTAAAATTAAATTTTAATTATTATTTCATTTTATAATAAATAAGACTGTATGGTGCATAGGTACTAATTAAATAAAAATGTTGTTGGGGGGGGGAGGTATCATGATTTTATAGGCTTTCTTCTAATTTCTAAAAATTAATGAAATCAAAAAGGACTATGGAATTTTGTCACTGATCAGCCCCTCCCGAAAAAAAATCCTGGATACGCCACTGTATGTAACATTCATATTTTATATTTAATCGTCCTTATTATGTTAAATGGTTAATCGTTTATGACAAATAGAATTTGCATAATAATATCTAATAGATTAGCATTTGACCATACGTCCCGTTAATAACGGGGTCACCTTTTTTTTTCGAGCAACAAGTCTTCATGAAATAGTACTCTTTCTGGTGTTGATAAGTGGCAAAAACGGTTTAAAAAAAATCTTAATGATAAAATTCTAATACTAATATTATATATTATGTTTTTAATAAACGGATTTATAACATTTTCCAATATAAATGCCCCCCATTTTTAGGGGGGGGGCATTTATTTATTAAACTTTTATTTATTTATTTATTTATTTTGTTTCTTCAATTTAAACTATAGTTCATATTTTAAACAATTTATATATTATTTAAATAATAATAATAAGTAGGTATAACTTAAAAAATAAAACGAAATTAAAGGAAAACAACAATTATTAATGTACAATGATTCACATATTAATGGGAAACATAACTAATTGACAAGATAAATTAAATGAGATTACGTAAAACGCCGTTCAGCATATTTCGTTCGCACCGAAAAAATAATAAAATTTTATTAAATTTTTTAAATAATAATATATGAAAAACCTTTTCGAATTTTATTTTGTGGATTGAAAATTACTGGTCTACTCTGAGAATTTTAATATTAGTGGTAGTCATTAGTCGTCGTCAAGAAAATATACCCATTTAAATTTTGAAATTAATTCATAACTAGTTAGGGAATTTGAATTGAAGTAGTCAAAGAAAAATATTATAATAGAGTGAGAATTAAAGTAGAGCCGCTAAAATATCAGACAATCAATGGCGATTAATAATTAATAAACCAGCGGTTAAAAGCCAATCGGAAGAAAAATAGTACCCATAGTAGTGGTTAATAATACAACTATCGGGGATAAATCTGACGGTAACCTTTACCCCGGGTTCCGAAAAACGGTTTAACCGGGACATAATAGTATTAACCGACAGTTAAATCCTACTGACTGTCAGTTGTTAAAGTCGATTGAAAAACTGGGCCATTGATTAAGGTAGGTAATATTACAGAATTTAAAATTCCGTTTGAATCGAAGAATTCATTGGTTCAACAGTATTGTTATCCCGAGCGAAGCGAATCCCTAATTATTATTGTTTGATTGAAAATGCGCGATCGTTAATTTTGTAGTTTCGTTAATTAAATAAAATAATAATTAGCACAATAATTCGCTATAAGTATTTGATAAATTGCATTTATCATTTAAACCTTTGAAAATACTGAAAAAGTATTGTTTGAAATAGCTGCGCCGTTTCAATAATATACTGCACAGATATGATAATAAGTAATAATAACAGGCATAATGTTGAAGCACTTTTGAACACATAAAAAAAAAATAAAATTTACAAATCGCTAAGTAAATAAACTTCGAAAAATTGCTTCACATAAAATTAGTTAACGACGACTTTTCGAAGTCAATTAGTTACGTTCCAAATAGTGATAAAACATCTATTTAAATAAATTAAAGACGACTGTGAATAAAATAAATAAAATTCATTTTAAAGCTTTCAGTCATCACAGTACGTAAAGAATTTTTATAGGGATCTTTGATGTGCTGTGTAAAATGAAAAAATTTTATTCCTAACGTGTAAAAATGAAAAATGTTTACTTATATTTGAAAGTGGACATAATAATATAAAAAAAAAAAAAAAAAAAAAATGAATGTTATCACCACCAAGTGCTCAAAAGTTGTAGCATTAAAAAAATTGTTTTTTGGCTTTTTAATAATATGTACTCAAAATAACAAAACTATGCACCTTGTGCGTTCTTCACTTTTCGAATGGAATACTCTTGTGGGTGGGTGTATTGAGAATTTTAAAGAAGCGAGAAATAATTTCTTCAATAAGAAGCTACAGTTTATTAAAAATAATTTTACTTAAACATTATACGTTTTGTTTGACAATAATAAAATTGTACTTTTACTGGGCCAGTTTTATATTTTATTATTAACTGAGAAAAGTAAAAAAAAAAAAAAAAATTGATGAGCAAAAAAAGCGTTTGAACACAAATTAAATAAATCAATTAAGACTGATGACAATTTTTTAACTCAAAAGGCAGAAATATAAAATTAAAACACTGTCCTGTTAATGATATTTATAGCAACGAAAATGAAAAAATGTATAATATCGAATGACTAATTAATTTCGAATAATTAAAATTCTGTTTTTAGACATTCGCGTTGAGAAATTAAAACGGGAGTTTTAAAGTAATCGTATTTAAAGTGTTGATAAGAAAAAAAGCTTTCCTAAGTGAATTTGAAAAAATAAAAAAATAGACTTTTCTAAGTGAAATTTTTTTCGGGAAAAATACGGTTTATTTAACATGAGAAAGTCACATAATTCGTAAGGAAGCAATATGGCAAATAAATAATATTATTTGCTTGAACTCATGTAAAATTATATTAAATTTATCATATTTTGTTTGTTCGGTTAAAGGCAACGTTTTAATTTCTTTATTTTATAAAATAAAAAGGTTTTGAGTACTTATTGGTTCAATAAATTTCTAACAAAGTTGATTAGTTAATTTAGTTTCATATTTTAGCCTTACTTAACTATTTAGTTGCTTTGAACATTTAGTTATCAATGCACTCCCAAATAGTCCAAATTTACAAATTCACCAAATAATTAAAAACATTTTTTTGGGTGTCTGACAACAATAAATTTAAAGTGGTCAACTTCAGAGGGGAAAAGAGTGAAATAGGCCCAAAACCAAACTTTCAAAACCATTTAGTTTGAAAGAAACAAGATTTTTTTTTTTGTCTTTAATTATTGTTAACTTCCTCTCAGTCCTTTATCAGAATAATAGTTTGAAAAATTGTAAATTAATTGATTGTACCCGTTTTTTTTTTTTTTTTTTTTATATTCTACTGTGAAATTCTAAAAACTAGATTTGCGCATAGATAAAAACAAGAAATTTTTGATTTTATATATATTTAACCTTTTTCATTGTAGTACAATAAAACTTGAAATTTTCATTCATCGTCAAATGTGTAAGACACTTTTAGTATAGCATATCCAAAAAATTTTTCACATTTTCAAAATTTTCTTGCAGCAAAATATTTTTTATATTATTATTATCTGTCAATATTTAAATTTTCATAAAGTTAGGATTGAAAATAGATAGTTTCATAGTTTTTTTTTTTTTTTCACCCAATTTTGAGTAGTTTTTCCCAAATTCTGAGAAAACTCTTGAGAATTTCGCAAAATGACTTCTTAAAAGTATCATCCAGAAGCAAATTATGGTTCGAAAAATTTCTGGTCAACATTCGCGGATAAATATTTCTATGAGAAAATATGTGTTTACAGTAAAAAAATAAAAATCCCCCCCCCCAAAAAAAAAAACCACCAAAAATCTAAAATAAATAAACGAAATAAAATGTCGTGTATTGCGTATTCTAATAAGTAGCATAAATCGAATTTGTAGCTGACATGACTTCGTTTTAGACCGATACAAAAAAAAAAAAAAAAAAGGAAAAAAAAGAGAGCTAATTTCTAAAAATTCTGAATTCTATATTATTAAAGGTATCGAGTGTAATGCGGCGCTTAACGAACAAATCTCTTCCGGCGAATTTCGAATTCATATAATATACCAAGTAACGATGTATAATAATCGATTAAATCCGAAACACAAGTATTTATAATATACAGTACTCACGTCTATGTAAATGCCTCGCTGTTCGAACACTTGTATTTCCGGCACGCTTTTCGGCAAATACCTGAAGAACTCGTCGCCGTCCTTGTACCACTTGACGGAGTACAGCGTTTCCCCCTCCAGATCGTACACGCACTCGAGCTTCGCGTTACTGCCCAGCACCGTGTGATTAGCGATGCGCACGTTCAACAGCTTTATGTTGCAAACGAAAGTGGCTGAAACATTCGAGAATCCCCGAGACGATTAATAATAATTATGTAATATGGATATCAAAGGGTCATAATCAAAGATAATAGGCCCCGAAAGTTTATCACTTAGGTATGCGTTTGAAAACACTGACATATGCCCTTAAAATTTATGTACGTTTGTAATAAATGTAAGTAAAAACAATAAAAATCCTTTTGTAGATAGTGAATTATTATAAAACTGGCCAAGTAACAAAAATAAAAAAATTACGTGATCATAACAGAGTTTATAATTTTCGTGTAAACTAAAGCTCAGCTCATTGAATCGTCTCGTTGAAGAAATGATTTATCGTTTTTTTTTATTTTTTTTTTTTTTGTTTTTAATTCAATACACCCCCACATGATTATCCCACTCGAGGAGCGAAGAATACCCAAGTACGTCCTTTTTATAAATTTTGTGTATGACTGTGTATAACAAATAGGTGAAGTTATTGTACTGAGTATGTTAAGTAATAGCCAGGGATTTAAAAATTTTATATTTAAACATAAATTAAATTTAAAATTTTTTTAAAAATGTAAGCTCTTACTAATTATACATTTTTAAATTAAAAGTGATTTTTTTTTTTTTCATAAATATTATGTTTTCTGTTCAGTTTTTTTTTGTAAAATATAATCTTAATCGTCAAACAATTAATTAATTCGTTTTGAAGTGATCATTTAATATATTTTGTTTCTAGTTGATATTTGAAAGATTTTGTTTCTGTTGTTTTTGTAATATCGTAACAAGCGACAAGTTAAAAAGGAAGAAAAGTGACTTAACCGAATTAAAAATTAGGTTTTTTTTTATTTTTAATACTGACATTCCATGTCGAAACACAATACAGAAAGTTTTGATAAAAGTATATATATATATATGTTTCCATAAATGTGTTAAATCCAGTAGTATCCTGTAGAATGCCGGAAAAGTACAAAAATTCATATAACGACCATAGGTATTCCAAAAAAAAAAAAAAAATGACGAAACTCATGTAAGTAATGTATAAAATCTACTAAAATCTACACATCTACTTACATAAACTGCTTACATAGAAATTTATCAGTTTATTTAACATATTATTTTGTTATTTGGGTTTACATGACGTGTACATTTGACTTCGATAGCGTGTGCATTTATTTGAACTCCTTTGGCAGGTTGTTTTAATGAAATCAATGATAATCCAAAATGTAATTTAAAATAATTATTTATTAAAATATGTTAGTTTAAATTTGCTGGTTTTTTTTTTTTTTTTTATCTGACATGATCAAATGTTACTTAAAATATTTGTATGATTGCATTAAATCAAGCATGGGTTTTTACATGTAAATTAATTGAAAAAATGATTACTTTGATTAAACCACATAACTGACTTTACCACGCTAGTATCTAGTATACCATTATAAAAAGTAAAATAATTAACTAAATAATAATTTCTGTTTAACAATAATTAACAAATCCATTAACGTTATTTTGTGACGGATTGTACATCACATTCTTCTTCTAGGTAGGACTAAGGAGTAGAAATTTAATTTAATAATAACTAGGGCTAGGGACTTATAGGAGTTAGCATATTTTTCAAAAATCATTCAAAATATAGCTAAGTAGTATAGATATTATGCGTTTCATAACACTATGAGTTGTACACAGTACTCTTCAATTTGCATATTTTGCTCTTTTTTTTTTCAATATAAATGCATGTTTCACCTATTTTTCAATATTTAATTTGAGTTTTCTTTTGATATAGGAAAATTTTTCCCTGAATAACTGAAGAGATTGAATATTATTTGATAGTTTTATTCGTTTAAATGTACGCTTGAAAAAAAAGAAGAAATTTTATAAACAATAGAAGAAGAATGAACAATACATATTAAAATATGTTATACCTATATAATACAATTTTTAAATATTTTGAGTTTTTACAGTAAAATCAATGTTTTACAAGAGATTATTTTAGCATTTTTGCATATTTTTAGAAGCATATTTGGTACACTTTTAGAACATTAAGCTAGTGAAACAAGTCCCCAGCCCTAATAATAACTAATAGTTTAATTAATTATCAATATAATAATATGGTAGGTATGTAGTATATTGACGAAAACGATTTGTTCTTGACAATTTTTGTACTGGAACGTTTCAAGCGAAATTTCGTGAAAATCGATTTCATTGAAACTATCGATTTCCACTGTGTATATTACACAATCGTTAGGGAAGGTATCTACTTACTTTTCTTTAAATCCTTCCCCAATGAACGCGTGTACGGCCGTAAGTCGTACAAATATCATGCACACACACACACACACACATCCATTGAAAATGAATTTTATCAACATTCGTCACGCCCCCCCCCCAATCCGCATCCCTCACTTCACTACCCTGTTGATCGTTGCTTTCATTTCGGCGGCGTAGAATAACGACGAAGTTCGCGCACAACCGTATTATATACCGCCCGCCGTGACGCGGAATCAAAAGTTCAAAAACGTAAGCCCCGGTAAACTATAAAGCGCGTCGTTTCCCCACCCCCCCCAAAAACCGGCGTAACGTGTAAATCTCGTTCATATCGTACTTAACGTTTTTCAATGTAAAAGTGTATAATATATGTATAAGTTCGCGTACACGGTGTTCCACGAACGTTCACCAATCGTGAATTTTGTTTTTATAAAACTCAAATGTGATGAGGATCATAAATAATTCGTGGTTTAATCGAAATTAATGTTTTGGTTAAAAAAAAAAAAATGTAATTATTGATTTCGAGTTGAGCGAAAAACTAGTGTTTTCACATGGTTGTTCATTTTTTTTTTATGTGTACACGTTGTTGTGTAGAGATGATATTGTTCAAGAGCTTCGACCAATATTTCGCCTCTAGATAGTACTTTTGAGACATTATTTTTCGAAATTTTCAATAGTTTTCTCAGAATTTGGGAAAACTTGCCAAAATTTGACAAAACCATTTTTTTTTTTTTTTTTTTGTAATACAAACATTAAGAACATTTTTAGATAACCATACAATATATGAGATAAATATCTCTATATATATATATATATAGACATCAAATGTTAATATTAATAAAAAATATAAATATTATAAATATTTATACAGATATACAATAATATGAGAAATTATTTGGCGTAAAAAAACACACTATTCATCAATTTTTTTTTTCTTTTTTCGGTTAATAGTGTGAAATATAAAACTGACTGAGTAAAAAAGAATTTATTTTTGTTAAAATAACAAACTTTATGATTTTTGAGTAAACGATTTGAGACGATACAGATGAGTATTTTTGCGAAAATTTCAGTTTTTTGAGTACATCTCTCTTACGGACGTACGCGATTAAAATGGTTAGGCTGAAAATCAAATTCATGAATTTTTGCGAAAAATATCGCGTGGCTGACGGACAGGAGGTGCGGGGAGGTGTTTTGAGTATATAAGTTGCGTACACGGACTTTTCTTTCGCGTGATTTTGTATTTTTCCACTATTCGAATCAAGGTTGCCAACCGGCTGGTTTTTTAATACCACAACCGGCTACCGGTTTCTCATCAAACCGGCCATATATTGTGATGGCCGGTTTTTCTATTTTTCATAAATAAGTTTATCTTATCAATGATTTATCATTATATACATATTATTATACATTTATACCATAGTCCTTAATATATGCTTTTTTTATCAAATTTTTAATGTAATAACCAGTGTTGGAAAAATAGAAGAAAAATTTTGAAAAATAGAAGAAGGGATGCTCTTGAACTTTCTATAAATAAGCGTCACCTCAAACCGTGTAATTCATACACTATAAAAAATAATTAGTAAGGGCGCTTTCAAAATTTTATAAAATAGCAGAAGAACACTTCTACACTCGCTCAATTCGAGCACTGGCAATAATCCCCTTTTAGTTGTCATAATATGGTAGCTCTGTCCAAACAATTATTTAAACTAATGTTAACCAAAGGCTGTATGTATAATTAAATTTTTTTTTTATTTCAAAGTCTTGTTTTTTTTTTATTTATGTATATTAAATACTTACAGTTGTTAATTTATATTTTTACATGTATAAGAATTTTTACAACCATAAACAATGTCATAAATTCTATGATTTTTGTAGTAATAAAATTCATCGAAATAATAATTTTTGGCTAAACGAATGTTCTACATTTTAGATTCTTAACGAAGTGAAGAAGTTAGTGTTTTTACAATGATGTTTATTTATTTTTTTCTGTGTACAACTTTTCGTATGGAAATACTTGTCCAAAAGTTTCGATCTGTAACTTTTTGAAACCGGATTTGCCTCTAGACGGTATTTTAGAGAGGTCATTTTTTGAATTTCTCAATTCTTCAATTTTTTTTTTGGAAAAAACTACCCTGAATTTGACATAAACGACTCGGAAACCATCATTTTTTGATCCGAACCATATGGAAATTTTAAACATAGATAGAAAATAATATAAGAAAGATTTTGGCGCGAGAAAATTTTGAAAGTGTGAAAAAAAAAATTTTGGACATTTTTCTAACATTTTTTTTTCTCATTTATGTTTTATATTATTGACTTCCTTCGTTCAGAATCGTTTTATCGAAGAAATGATTTATCGTTTCTTTAGATAATTCAATACACCCGTCGAGAGAGAATCCCACCCGTCGTGCCAAGAACACCCATCGTGCGAAGTGTGTCCGGCTTTTTTACGTAATTTTATTTAAGGCCGGTTTTTTTCTTAAATCTGACAGTTGGCATCCCTGATTCGTACGCGCGCAAATAACAATAAATTCCTCCTCTCGGCTTCAATAATATTAATTGCGAACCGTTTGTGTGTTTGATAATATTACGTATGTATAACGTAATAAACGAGTCAAACACTGTGCGAACGGGCGTTTGGTTTCCGGCGCGCGTCGCTGTTTGTTTTTTTCAACGTTAAAAATCACGAAATTGCACGCGGTGTTTGCGCACACGGAGACCTTTGAAATTGATGGACGACGACGACGAAAGGTTTTCGCCTCGCGTTGTAATTTAATTGTGACGCGCGTTTCACACGTAGAAACCGAACACACCACAGTGAGTTCAGTCGACGTGTGTTTCGTTTGTTTTCACAGACGTCGCCCCACAGCCAACAAACGTGTGCGGAATTCGAGAGATATAAATCCCAGACGTGTGAAAGGAGTGGCGGGGGGGGGAGGGCACGGGTATTTGAGCAGAGAAAACAACCGCCAATTTTTATACCCGTTATTCTAACCCCGTGGGGGGGGTGGGGTGGGGGGATTTATAATAAATGATAACTCGATTTTTATTAGCGAATTTAACGAGGAATAAACAACGGAGGAGCAGGAGGAGGAGGAGGAAAAACCCTGTGCGTAGAGACACGTCTAGGGTTTTTGATCCAGTTTTGAAACCGCCGACGGAAAAACGTCGCGCGCGCGTGTGTGTGTGCATGTTTCCCCAGGGTTTTTCTCTCCGCAAATCCTTTCTATCCCGCGACGAGCGACGAGACGTGTCTACTAGATCCTGTGGTGTCAAAATATCCTGTCTAATCGCTTAGGCGCCGCGGACCGCGATCGTGAAATTCGGACAAAAACATGCAAAATGCTAAAATGTAAAACGCATGTCCAACTTGTACGTATATTTTATACATTCCTATACGCCTGCAGTGGTTCACAAACTTTTCACTGTGAACATTACATTTTTAGCGACCCCTAAATAATATGTTTATTACATCTGTTGTATAGATTACGTGTGTATTGTGA
>JAIPRM010003478.1:0-25976 GCA_025469315.1 Stegophylla sp. TES_Ste_2020
AGTTTTTTAATCGTTAAAAAGTATAATTTTTAAACTACCTATTATAGATTAAATTTAATCATATAAAAATATTATTTTGAAAAACATAAAATAATATAATTAAACTAAATCGACACTTTTTTAAATTTCTTCAACTCCTTTATTCGTGTACATTGTATACTTTACTTTCTAAAAAAATTTTGTCCGTTCATTTTACGATTATAATAATAATCTAATGGTATCCACAAGATTTCTAGATTCTTACATTATTTTATTCAATAATTTCATTTCAAAAAATTTAAATCAACAGTAAGTCAAAAAACGGGATTAATGTGAAGCAGACTTGAAATTACAGGACAAAAAGCATCCTGAGAGAAGTTTGTCAGGACACAGAGCCGAAATAAAGGACAATCCTGTATAAAACAGGACGTATGGTATATTATATCGTATACCCTGGTATGCGATATAATGAAATAATTTGTGCAGTATAATACGTTGACACTGTAAATTTAAAAGAATTCAATAGTTTACGGTATAATATGTTGTAATGTTAGTTTTTCCGTTTTTGAATTCCAGACGAAATTTCGCTTTGGGTAATATTAGGCGGTTGCAATTATCTACCTATAATAATTATTATCTCGCCTCTCCATTGATCCATGGCTCTGAGGATACGTAGGTTTACGCACGCGCATATTTTTAACGCAATATTTTACACAAGTGTCTACGACAACTGAATAATATATTATTATTAACGTGTAAAAAACACAATAATAATAATCATACGCCTCACACGTTTTGCAGCGGGTGTTGACGACCGCGTACACGTGCAGTCGGTCGCGCACAACATAATCTGTCCGCTTCCGTGTCGGTATTTAGTTAACATATTATATTATTGTAATATACAGACACACACACACGCACATACATTCAATATAATGTAAAAAATTGTGTGCTTAATAATTTTAAAAAATTGATTATTTTTAAATTAATTAAATTGATTATTGATATTATTATTCTCGATATAATTTGTGCACAATATTATAACTGAAGCAAAACATACATAGGTATTCTTCGCTCTTTGGGTGAGACTTGGAGGTTGCATTAAATTTTTGAAGAAACAATAATTATTATTCAATACAATGATTCCGGTGATTGTCCGTTTCCGCTATGACCCGTTTCCGCCAATATATCCAAAAAGGTTTGATTCCGCCAATTTACCTGCTTTCGTCTAAGCCAGGGATTCTCAAAGTTTTATGAACACTGTACAGCCCTTTTTACAAATAAATTTTTTTGGGTACCCCTTCTTAGTTAATTAACTAAAATCAATATAAAATTTTTTTAAACACTTACATCATTTTTATTCCATTAAGATTACTTAAGTTATTAAAAACCGATCCACAAAAAATTTTAAAAACTAATATCGCTTAATTTCAAAGAAATTAGTGAGAAGGGTATACTTATAGAATTTAGAATTTTTTCCTCTATTTTTTAATTCAAAGGTTTGTTGGCCAGACTCGTACCCCTTAAAAAATTACCAGTACCCCCCAAGGGGTACGCGTACCACAGTTTGAGAATCCCTGGTCAAAGCATTGAGTATCATTTGTGGTCTGAACCGACCCTTACACGATATAAATAATGTATTTAATATTATTATTATTATATATTACGTACACGCGTAAGTTACGGCCTTTGTCCGATTACAATTAATACATACCGGCGTAACGTGGTGAAATATTATAATATACCGTTAATCAAAAGCTTATTGATTAAGACCGATTATCAAACTGAAATTTCGCCTCGTTGCACAGCAAGTCGAGTAATGTGTATATAAAATGGGGAGCGAAGTTACGGCACCGAGGAGCGTAGCGACCAGTGCCAAATACACGACGTGTAGAAACTGTTGATAATTAATTTAAACTTGACATTCAATAGTTGTATAAACTGCAAAGTTATTTTATTACAACATTTTTCGTCCTCACACGATAGCCATTCGCAATAGTCCCGTACACAATGCTTAGATCCTAGTAGGTAAACTGGCCGAAACGGGAATCGAGCCATTCAGAGTATTGGCGGAAATGGGCATTTCGATTTCCGGCAAAAACGGTACACGCCATGATTCTTAGTGGAGCTTTAGATTATACAAAGCAAATTTTTGTATTAAAAAATCATAAAGTTTATTTTTAGGGGAAAAAATTCGTAAAAAAAAAAAATCACATATTCAAAAATTTTTTTCACTAATATACGCTTCATATTAATGTCAATTATTTATAATTAAATTTTTATAAAGTTTGGATTAAAAAAATGTTTTAAAAGAGTTTTTGTCAAATGTTATGTAATTTTTCCTAAATTTCAGAAAAACTATTGATAATTCTGAAAAATTACCTCTTAAAAGTACAACCTAGAGCAAAATTGTGGTTCAAAAAGTTATGGGTCGAAACTTTTAGACTTGTATTTCTCTATACGAAAAAGTTTTCGTAGAAAAAAAAATATCATTGTGTAAACAATAGCTTCATCACTCCACTCAGAATCTAAAACAAATACGGGACCAGTGGCATAATAATTAGAAATTCGCACTAGGAGAGAAGGGCCTAATTTGATCGGAAAAGCAAGCCTTAGAATTTCATGAAATCAGGTTTTGAATATTTCTATCGTTTGAACTCAAATTTACTGGTTTTGGGATTGTTTCTCCTTATGGTAGTGAAATATTTATTGCTCGATTTATTGAGAATTTCGATGTATTATAACCATTGGAATTTCAAATATATTTTTTTTTTTTTTTTTTTTGTTATTAAAGTACTGGATGAAATATTTAAACGATTTCACATACAAAAAAAAAAAAAAAAAAAATCATCGTTAAAATACTTGGCAACGCTAGGATTTAAAAAAATATTCCAAGGGGGTTCTACCCACCTCAGGTCTTCTATAGTTATACGCATGAGAGAGGGTGGTATTGTCTAAATCAGTGATTCTCAACCTTTTTAAAGTCCCCCTGGAGAGCAAAATATTTTTCAACGTCCCCCTTAAAAAAATAAATAAATAAAAATGGCGTATTTCTTGAAAATTATATAACTAATAACTTAATAGAAAATACACGTATATAATTGGTATTCATAAAGTTGGGCTGGATTTTCATTTTTTCGAATGTTCAATCAATTCTTGAATCTAACCTAACCTAACCATGAAGCGTCATTCAGTGGAGTGTCTGTATTTCAGTTTTTATTTTTCTTCAATATTTTGGCTTTACTGTAAGTAATATATATTACGCTCAACACTACCCTATTGTCCAAGGAATGCTCACCGCCACCCTATCGCCCAAAATATATTCATCGTCCCTCAGAACCTCTTCACCACCCACTGGGGGTGGGGGGTGGGGGGTGGTATCGCCCCCGTTGAGAACCACTGGTCTAAATGTATCGGCATGACGAGCGTATGGTAAATATTCTCTAGTACAAAAAATTTTAACACAGGTAAAATTTACGGGGCGGGGGGGGGAGGGTTAATAATCCCGGGGGGAGAAACGACGTCGTTGTTGCGACGAAGAGGACGGACCACACAAAATTATTTTCGCCCGACACAACATACACAATCGTTTTGTTCGAATTCGTACCAACCGTATGATATATTATAATAACACTTTGGAACGCATTCAAATCGTCGTGCATTTGTCCCCTAACTAGACGGCGTTCCTGCAAAAGTAAAATAATAATAAAATATCGCCCACACGCGCAGCATATTATCATTATTTTAGTGCGACTTCCTGTCAATACGACGGTCATCGTAGGGGTAATAATACGTCATCATCACCGCGCTTCAAGTCTACACGTCACTTTCAAATGAAATAAAAAGTCTGAATGCAGGCCGACCAGTTTTTCAATAATTACATTCTGGTGAAATACGCCAATACACTTAGTTAAGTGTATTATCCGCCCCTCTTCTTTCCGTGTAAGTCATACCGTCGTAGAACCAGAGAGCACCGAAAATCATCTTGTATTTTTACATGGAATATTTCAATGTTATTCCATAGATTTGTCACGTAATAAAAATGGGCTGACATTCTTTTGATTTGTTTACCAAAGGGAGATAAATATATATTAACGGCCTGCAGAGTCAAGAAGTTAGGTTTTCTAACATGTTATAGGATAATATATTAAATCATCATTTAACGCCTATTTGTTGTTGCTGTGGAAGCTATGTTAATTCCATAGTTTGTTGATTGAAAATGTAACCTTAATTTTAGATTCTGAATGGAGCGAAGAAGCTTATGGTTTTACAGTGATGTTTATTTTATTTTATTTCATTTTTCCATTCTGTGAACACTTTTTCCTATGGAAACAGTGGTCGAAGTGGGGTGGGATACGGAGGGATGCCATCCCTCCACTTCTTTTTGTCAGCATTTTTCATCCCTCCACTTATTTTGTTTAAAATTATTCATCCGTATTGGACTTTGAAAAATTAATCGATTTTTGTCGTAAACACAGCGAAAGTTTACAATAATTTTTTTGTTCTATTCGTTTGGTTAGCATAAACGAAAACATTTACAAATTTTTAGTCTGTAAACTTGTGTTGAACATATTATCATTTTTTCATTGATTTGAAAGAAACTTTCTGTTAAAAGTACCTATTCTATATTTTTTATTGTGATTTTTCTAATCAGTAGTTATTGGATTAGAATTATATAGAAATTTTAGTATTTTAAATAGGTTTTATTCAGTTTATCTAAGCATTCATTTTAAATATTTTTTCATACAATCTAAAATTTAAGAACAACAGGGTTGGTTTCATCCCCCCACTTATTTTGATCCACTTCGACCACTGTATAGAAATACTTATCCGAAAAATTCGACCGGCAAATTTTTATATCAGAATTCGGCTCTAGATAGTACTTAATACTTGGAACTAAGTTTTGGTCAAACTTAAAACATTGTTTCAAGTTAAGAGTACATTCATTTTTATTATTTAATTGAAACCAAATACTAATGTCATCCAAATTTTCAGAAACATAAGTTACAAATGACAAAATAAATTTGTAGCATTTAACTGATACGTCCTTCTGGTCTACGAAGACGACAGTAAGGGATAAAAATTTTTTTAATTTAAACTAAAAAAAAATTTAAAATAAACATTTTTAAGTATTTAAGGAGTTTGAATCTCTTGGATGCGTAGTAAAAAAAAAAAAAATCGGTCTGAAATTCTTTGAGAAAACACTTCGCCCAGCGTGCAGTTCTGAAGGTACCATATCCTTGAATGTTTATATTATACATGAAACGTGCAAATTTGTTTGCAATTACGTTCGATACGAGTGTTATACTTTTTTTCTACTCAATTTTTGTTAACATTGTTCAATGACTAGTTTAAAACAACATTAACACCTACGTTTTAAAATTATAAAATAATTTTTAGTATAGTATAATTATTAGTTATTTATATGCACAGTTTTTAAGTTTTGTAAGTTTTTAAAAAATATTAACTACTACTTTTAAATTAATATTATATAAAAAAAAATATATACATTTGAGTTTTTTTTCTTAAACTATTGATCAAAAAGGAAAACTTTAAATGTCAAGAAAAAATATTCTCTTTTAGATTATAGAATCAAAAGTAGTGCTTGTTATTTAAGAAACTAAGAAATTAAAAAAATTATCCTCATAAAAAATAGAAAAAAAAAAAATGTTATTTAATTTAAACGTAGGCTGTTAATGCGTTTTTTTAAGTAACTCATAACAATGATTAGTAAAAGAGTTTTTGACTGAGACACATACGATGAAACACATATTGTATGTAGGTCCCTGAATTTGTTGTCAACGATTACACAACACACATTACAACAAAGGACGTAATCGGTAGTACCTTCCTAATCCGTTTGTATTTTCATCACGGAAAAGTTTACGATTCTTACGTTGCGAATTTGTCAAAAATACAAATGATAATATTGTAACACTATAATAATATTATGTGATAATATAATTATTATGATAAAAAAGTTATACATCAATTGCACCAGAAACAATTTATTTTTGTTAAGTAAAACATATGATTTTAATAATAAAAACGATTAACTATCTCAAGTGATTAAACTAAACGAATTATCAAAAAGTTCTCTCAACATTAATTTTGGAAAAACGAATTTCATAACTTAAAAGTCGAGAATTTTATTATTTGTGTTAAACAAAATAATTATGTTTTATTTTATCCACGTGTTGCGTATTGATAACGTATTTTTATATTTAAAAACAATTCAGATTGTCTCGTCCGATTAGAATATTATACAGATTACAGGTACTCTAATTTTTGATAAAACCAGTGAATAAATATATACGAGTTGTAAATACAATTATAAAAAAATACAATCTACGATAAAATATAATATAAACTCAACTCGATGAACATTCCTTACTTACTGCACATTGATAAAATGGTACTCTTATATAAATATAATAATATTATAATGTACCTAATTTTAAATGTGTCCGCGTAATCCACCGGATTCGGTCGTGTCAAAAAAAACCCGTCGGTGCTATCGATAGTCATCTTTTCGTCCCGTTAATACAGCGGTTCCCAAACTTTTTGTGCCCTTTTTTGGATAAAATTCATTCGCGGTGTCCCTTGCCCCCAAAAAGATTTTTTTTTTTTAAAAAAAAGCTCAAAATGAAGGTTATCAACTTAATTACAGCAAGTACATTTTCAAATTTTTAAAAATAAAAAAAAAAAAAATTGAAAAAAATATAAACGTAAATAATGTAATTAATGACTAATTGTACGATGGTTACTTAACAATGTCAGGTTTTGGAATGGACAACTAGAGTCGGAGGTTATTGTCAGCGATGAGGTGGTTGCAGTATTTAGTGCTAGCAACAGTGTAAGCTGAAAATTCCGACTCACATAAATACATTTTGACGGAGGCTGACATTAGTGATTTTGCTTAAACCTTATTATTTTTCAAAATTTAACCATAATTATACGTACGAATTACTATTAGGAGAAAAATTTTAGCCTCGGGTTTGAAGTTGAGTAGATCAAATCAGATTGTAATCAGCGGCATCTAGCTGTATAAGCTTAAGGGTTTTGCAATGTCTAAGAAGGGATAGCATTTATATTGTTTTAACAACACCACTCAAGCTGAGAAGGGAGGACGCCAAAAAATAATCACATTAAATTGTAAATACATATATATATATTTATATATTTTTTGAGCCACGGTGCCTTTAGGTTTGGGAACCGCTGCGTTAATATATTTTATTGTCACCCAAGATTTTCGTTCATCCAGTAGCCGATAGGAATCGGTACGGAAAAATAAGATAATTATTTGGGCAACCGCGTTCGCCACAGTAGGCGCGCAACTAGCGGGAGACAAGACTTTAGTGTACACAGCAATGTAATATACAAATATAAGGCGAATAACTTGAGTGCGTGCGTACACACACGCGGTGATGACGACGGCGGTTAATAATAATAATAATATTGCAAGAAAGTGAGCGGTTGAACAGCGACGACGACGACGACGACGACGACGTTTGGACAAGCAGCACACCACTCTATACACTAATCGTTTTAGATTTTGGCGAAATCGATAAATTAATGACGTGCACATTAGCGACCCGGGGTATGTGTGTATGTGTATAGACTATAGAGTGTCAGCAGACACACACACACACACGTCGTGTTATATAGGTAGTAGTAGTAGAGTACATTATAATCATTTTGCACAGGCATTCAGCATTTTTAATGAACGTCGGAGAGCGATCGCGCGCGCCAGTGAAAGCGTATCGTGTCAAAGTCAAACGGCGAATATAATAATAATAATAATAATAAATACCACAATGAGCGAAAAAGACAAAAAAAAAAAAATAAAAGCGACAACAACAACAACAACAACAACGTATTAATATATTATAATATCTACTATGTGGAACCCGACATAAGTATGTGTGCGTGTGTGTGTGTTCAGTGTACAAGTGAGTGCACCAAAACTTACTACTACTACTACTACTACTACTACTGGCGTGCGCGTAGCAACAATTACGGCCCTTTTGTTATACACCGCACCGAACATATAAACAGTCCTGCAGAGACGGCCCCGAGATAATATGACTGTGTAGACTTGTAGAGGTTAGTTATACATAATTTATTATGCCTATAGCGATATTTGCTGCTGCCCCCTGTCATTTTTATTCGTTCGTTATTATTATCATTAATAATTTTTTATCACACTTTTTCGCGAAAATGTCGCCATCGAGTAACCGTGATTTCTGTAGCAACATTTTAGACAGTGTATTGTTTAGAAATTCCAAGATCGGGCGTCTTGTGGGGACGTCCTAGAGGAGCACCTGACTACCTGACTTTTTTTTTTTTTTGTTTCAAACCGATTAATACCCTCGTTTTTTCCACTCATCCAAGTGGTATATATTCGCCTGTCAAAAACGTCTATCATCCAACGAATTTCTTTACAATATATTATTACTATTATAATGTGAAATTCGAGAAGCAGATTATGAAAACGCATACCTATTCACTATTGATGATCGTTATATTCAATACAATTACATACACGCACACACGGTATATAAGGGAAAAACAATACGTTTCATTATGTAAACGAAACTGTAGACTAATTCCACTTAAATAAAGTTATGATTCACAATCACGTACAAAATAAATATAATATTTTTCCTCTTTTTATCCACGATCACTTATAATATATTATAGCTGCGTTTACAAATAACTCTGACAACGTATACACTCGACGATTATTGTACATCGATCAATTAAAAATAATAATGATTAAATCATCTATTAAATTATATATCGAAATGTGTTATATTATGACGTATCGCACAACGAGTTCGACTAATAACAGTTCTAAATTTAATATTCGCCTCTTTAGCCGCGTACATCGTACGTGTTTACAGGCAGAGCACTATTAAAACGGCATCGTCGATGGGACAAGGAGAATAAAAAGATTAATGCACAATACTTTTGTTGTGCTAACACATTTCATATACTACTACTACTAACTGTGCTATCGTTCAGCGGCACAACGGAAACGTGGACCGGTTTATCGTAGACACGAAGACGCGGTAAAAATGATCGCTCTCTGGCTCAACTCCGCGGACGTTGACGTACCGTGATGAAAGCCCATAGGATTTACCAGGATTTATTATTGTTTTGATATCGTGTTGAACTGGTTTTCTGTGGTTTTCACCGGAGGGGAGGGCTACGTTATATTGTGGGCTACAGAAAATCGGGTATAATGGGCGTGCGAGATGTTCCATGATTATAGAAGATGAAAAAAACCACCCCCGACTGTGACGAACACACGTGTGCAGCTGCTGGTGTGTACGAGAAAAAACTATTGAAGGAATCACGATTATAATATCGTGTGAAAGCCGAAGTACAATGAGTAATATCATGCGTAATATCGCATAAAAAAGGCCGTATAGACGCAAAGACGACCCATAATAATAATAATAATGATATTGTGTATTATATATTACGGTCTCTAAACGGTCCTTGTCCCGCGGTTACTGACCGACCGTATTTAAAAAAAAAAACTAGCCACTACTAGGTACTGTCTTGTAATAACTAATAAAATAACAATAGCCCGAGAAAAATTCGCATGTAATTTCTTACCCGTGGAACCGTTAGGTCGATCTCCTGCGGTCTCCTGCAACGTGTCGAAGGGACGGTATATTATATGTGGTACGTGGTACGTGGTATGGACCAGGCGATATTCCTGCGGCCGCTTGCGTGCCGCGGGTCGAACGCACTCCACGACCGAAATGGTAAATGATGTGAGATTGCAGCGGTCGATGATGACGGTTCGCACGAAAAACGCGCGCGTTCGAGGTGCGGCAGTTTTCGCGAGACGGACGAGCGAAGTAAAAAGACGGAATAAGGATCGTGTCGCCGTTGCAGACTTGTGAAGGACGGTGTGCGTTCGACGTTTCGGTTAATTAATAATAAAAATTAACTTTTTTTTTTTTTTGTTTTTTAATTTAATTTCTACAGATAAAATTCGCATGTAGACAATATCTGCAGTACGTAGTAGTAATAACCGATGAAAACAATAAAAATTTACTAGTAGAACACACGCAGACACACGGCTCGAGGAAAGAGAATAGAAAAAAAAAAAAGATAATAAAAATTACATTATAACAACGATAAAAATTAAAATTAATAACAAAAAAAAATAATATAATATATATTATGTATATATTATATTACACGAACGACGATTAATAATTATTATTATTATTATTATTATTGTATAAAAACGCGAACGCGTGCGAAGAGAGCGGCGAGAACCTTCCGCGGAACAACGACTACTGTGCCTTAATATTATTGCCGACTGCTGCTGCGTCGGGCGGCGGCTTCGGTGACGGCGGCGGCGGTGACGGCGGCGGCGGCGGCGGTGGCGGCAGTGACGGCGGCGGCGGCAGTAACGTGTTGGCGACGACGACGACGACGACGTGCCCGCGCAACGGAACTCATGCCGTCTCCAAATGAGATCTGGTGAACTCGCGTCGTCGGGCGGCGGCGGCGCAACCGGTACACACGGGCGCGCGCGCGCGCGCGCATATTATACGCTCGCGACACGCACGCGCACTACACGGGTGCACACACACGAAAAACTTGTGGGCGGGGGCGTAGTGCGTGTATATGTATGTGATGAAAATGTAAGTGCAGGGAGCAAATGGTAGAGATCGAACGAGAGAGAGAGAGAGAGAGAGAGAGAAAAAGAGAGAGAGTCATACGAGGAGGGACGGGGACACGGGGGTGGCTGGCTTTGTGTGTCCGTACGGGTATTGTTGTAAAACATGGGTGGCCCCAACAGGTGGCAACGCGGCGACTCCCGCTAGTCTTTTTCGACGAGTTTTGTGAGAAAAAAATAAAATATATTTTTCTATAAAGGTTTTTTTGTACCCATTTAAATAACCCGTGAATCACAATCACGAGAGTCGATTTAAATCGCAAATATATTAAGTTAATTACGTTAACGCATAACAATAATTAATATGGACGATAACAATATAATTGGAATAATTCGTACAATTATTATATGCGTAACATGTGACACTAAATTAGAAATCAATTTTTCTTTTTTTAGTTATCAACTAAATCGGGGTAAATTAATTTTAGAGTTTCTGCCTTTAATTATTATTCTAGAAACAATCCTCCCTTTCATGTTCTTCAGTACTCTGGTAACTTTTTTTTTGAAACACTGTAATGATATTACATCCAATTTCGATTTTTGTTTTGACTCTCTATAGCTATGTTAGAAAATATTGTTGTGATTAATTCTTAATTTATCTACCTGTTGTAATTGTAACTATGTAATTTTTCTTCTTTTTACATATATACTTATATTACTAGATTTAAGTATGCACAACATTTTTCTGTACTCGTTTACCCTCTTTGAGTTGTTATAAATAAAATAAAATAAATCCACGTCCGTTATGTTTGGCCACCCCTGTGTTAAAATCATAAAAACAGTACAGGTTCTAGTAGTAATAGTAATAGTGGTGGTGGTGGTTGTAGTGGCGGTGGTGGTGGTAAGGATAAACTACGTTGGTCGTCGTAAAAGGTGTGGGGGGGTGGGACGTGGAGACGAACCCTGCGTGAACCGTGGCCGCGCTCGCAGCGTTCGCGTGAAAACGCGATTGACGTATTTTTGCGAGAAACGTTTGTCGTCATATTCTCGGCGCGCGCACTCACGCAACGATTTATGTATTCTGGTGTGACGATATCCTTTTATTTTGTCCTTTTTGTCAGAATTGTCGTCAAAAACGATATCGTCGCTTGTTTTTCTCGTGCACGATAAATAATTGTTACAAATGTTTTAGATTCTAAACGAAATGAAGAAGCTAGTGTTTTTACAATGATGTTTATTTTTTTCTTTTCTTTTTTTTTTCTGTGAACAACTTGTCCAAAAGTTTCGATCAGTAACTTTTTAAAACCGGATTTGCCTCTAGATTGTACCTTAGAGAAGTCATTTTTTGAATTTCTCAATTCTTCAATTTTTATTTTATTTTCATTTTTTGAAAGAACTACCCAAAATTTGACAAAAACGACTCGGAAACCATCATTTTTTGATCCGAACTATATGAAAATTTAGACATAGATAGAAAATCATATAAGAAAGATTTTGCCGCAAGAAAATTTTGAAAATGTGAAAAAAAATTTTTGGACATATTTCTAACATTTTTTTTTCTCATTTATTTTTTATATTATTAACTTCCCTCGTTCAAAATCGTCGTTTTAATGAAGAAATTATTTATCGTTTCTTTAAAATTCAATACACCTGTCAAGAGAATCCCACCCATCGTGCGAAGTATGTCCGGCTTTTTTTTCACATACATTTTTCTCGTCTGAAAAAAAAACAACAACATAAAACCACCCTAAAAACAAAAATTTGGATAATGTTTGTTTTTTAAATGTCAAAGTTTCCGACCATCGTTGTGACAAACGTACAGTCAATTTTCCAGTGCAGCTCGTGGGCACACGTGTATACACACAAAATGTAACACAAAAAAAAATATCCCATTCTCGATTCGCGTTGTATGACACGCGCGTTTTTTTTTTTTCTAAAAACCTAAACGGCAGCATTCGTGTAGGAGTGAATTTCGGATGGGGATGGAATGGGTGGGGGGTGATATGCCGTGAAATAATAATATCGATATTTTTTTGTCATCGTTTCTATTTCACATCTCTTTTCGTGTTTGCTTTTGTTTTTGCATTCTACCGCCCTAAACGTTGTCGCTTCCGCCGGATGTTCGTCGCGTACTTCGATCCTATGTATATTGTTAATCCGGGCCGTGCGAACACGTCACTGTCGCGGTGGTAACAACGACGGCTACTACTACGACGTTTTTTCAACAATATTTGTTTGACGACAATATTTATCATACACATAACGTGCATACGTTTTTATTATTTTGTTACTTTAATATACGAAATTAGACGCAGAATCAATACAAATAATTACGTACAGTAAGCATAATGTTCTATAACAACGAGTTTTTTTAATAAGACGAATAATTTGAGTACTTTGGTTTTTTTTTTTTTGTTTATAAATTGCTATTGTTGCGTTTAATCTTTTTGATTTGTTCATCTGTTCATTCCAGTAAATCATGGAAGGCGAGATTTTTCACTAATATTATATTTGGGTAATTAGTGAGAGACAGACAGAGTTGATGAAATACAACAACTGACAAAACACATTGAAGGACAGTTTTTACGACGAGATACTCGTGTAAGGATTCATTTGTCATGAAAAACGAAACGGAACATTTTGTTTCGTATTGTCTGTATACAGAGTTTGGCTTATAAACATTATTTGTTACTCTGTTACAGCATTGAGAGGTCGGTGGTAATCTGTTGGAAACAACCGAAAATAAATTTTATATTTAAACTTTTTAGTAAATTTTCTTAGTAATTAGTATAAAATTATTACATTTCATTAATACGGCCCCAGTGTCATTGTCGATAGTCTAATTAATTTTCACATTATAAAACAGTTTCTAGTTTGATTTTCTCCACTATTTCACTTGTATCTCACCCACCGACAGTTGCACGTGTAGCTAGTATTACAATAATAAGTATAATTATCGTGCGCGCACTATAATAATATTGTCACAATAAGTCCCGAGACCGTGCAGTCACACGTACGTGCTAATTGATTTTTCCTACATGTTAAAGCATTTGCGTACGTTACAATAATAATAATAATAATAATACATAATATATAATATAAAATAATATTGTTTGCAGACCGTATATTATACCAGATTATCGTTATTATTATTATTATTATAGCAAAGTAATAAACGCCAACGGTTGTGTAATTCGTGGTAATAATAATATATACACGTAAGACGTGTCCGACTTGCACTATGTGTTGTATATAATATAATACATATATATTCATAATAATAATATGTTTTGTACCCCTTTATTTCACAGGTACTTTCTTATGATGCAGATACGATAATGTATAATATTGTAATGTTTGGATATTGCCAGCACGCATACACACACAAACAAATTAAGGCATAGGTTTACTCATTCGAACCCCAAGGAAAACACTGAACAGGTGCCCCATATATAGAAGGAAGGGTTGTATTTTATTTTACTTTATTATTAAAACGAGAATATTTTAAATTTACATGATAATAATAATACGCAGTCGTAATAATAATAATAGTGTTTGTAACTGAGAATATTGTTTTAGAACAAAACACAAAATAATGAGTAATAAATAAGTGTATACCTTTCATAATTTTACCAATATTAAAAAGTCATAGCATTAACTCTAATCGTATTTTTGTCCTTTTCTTGATTAATTTGCATAAAACTTATTTCTTTACTTTTCAAAATTCAATGATAAGAGCTAAGAGTCGTTTGATCAGTGATTCTAACTTTAAACGCTATACCGAGGAAAACAGGAAAGGAATTTTACGGTAAAAATGTCAACCATATTAAGAATTACAAATTGTATTAGAAAATAACTTATACGAATGAAATATTTTTAATATTTCCAAAATTTCATAATTATTTCAAAAATATTATTTTTAAAAAATTATATTTTATTCTGTGTTGTATACTATTGTCGATAATGGGAGAAAATTTCAGGTTTTTTGGTAAATCGATCACATGAAAATCTAGTTTACGTCATATTTTACCGTTTTCACTCAAATGTTCGTCGGTTGTTTTTTATGTTTGGCAAAACTATTAAAAATTTCGAAAAAAGACCTGTCTAAAGTACTAAGCGAATAATATTTTTTACCATTACATCATTGTAAAACCTTTAACTTCTTCATTCAACTTCACACACCACCAGTGGTGTATTTAGGGGAAGACTAAAGTAGACTAGTGCCTAGGTTGGCTGTTTTAGGGGAGTATCTTTTTTTTTGAGAATTTAGAGTTTTTAGGTAAATTCATACATAATAAATACATTTAGTTACAACTATACATTAATATGAATATGACAGTTTTATTATTTTGTTCGACTTCTATTGAGATTTCAAACTACTTTTAAAAACTGTGATAATATAATAATGAATTGAAATGAGAAGTAATAGGAGTGTATAAGTTAAAAAACAATCAATAATATTCATAAAAAAAATAGCAGTACGCATAAAGAAAGACTAAGTATGAAAAAATACAGAATCTTATTTTTTTAAATTATTAGAATAAAAATTTACATTCTAATAGATAATAATTAAAATAATAAAATAAAAAAAGTATTGTACTCGTAAATGAAGTGGGGGGGGGGTATTAGTTTGTAAACAGCTAAAAACGCCGGCCTGACGATGTCAACTTATCTAACAGTGACAACTTGTTTATCTATTTTTCACTTTACATGTATATTTTAAAGACTTAATATTAAATTCGAAAAATTTAAAGAGAAAGATTCGAACAAAATATTGAAATATTGTTGGTTCCTTAGGTGCGTGGAGTGGGAGAGGGGACATCAAAATAATTTAACCTATTTTCTAGCCAAAAAACTAAATACACACATCTCTACACACCGCATAATAATACATAATATATTATATTTACAAGTGAATACGCACGATTTTATGCTACATACATTTTCTATAGGAAAAAAAAATGGATTTTCACTTATGACTGTAAACTTCGTACTGAGCTCTGGTGACGCAGAAAATATTTTTTCGAATCATTCCGTGCGAATGATGCTGCAGTGGTGCGTTCTAAGTCAACAACAAAAATCATTTAAACTATAGGACGTGTAATTGCGTTAAAAAAATTATTATTGTATTCTCTTCAGTCATCCAAACACGTCTTCTACCTAAACGGTACACGGATTTAATTATTAACGAGTTCGAATAAACCGTTTTGACGGTTTTAATCACTTAAGTGATTTATGGATGATAGCAACGGCTGACTACACATCTACAACTACGCATCACTGATGAGACGATAATGACTTTAAATCTTTTAACAACTACTAATGATAATATTATTATTATTATTTTCATATTTTCCAAATAGCTAAAACATATATATATATATGAGCAGATAACAAATGACTTTTTCCTACACGCACAACGTGACAGTGAACGAAACTGAACCATTGTCTCGCAGTGTTTTAATTGTATTGTTCATATAATATATGTATAATATTACATAAAAACAATTCAATATTTTCCCACGTGTAATTTGTTTAATAATACCGATTTTAGGACGTTTTGGCTGCAAATAACGACTTGGAAAATTTCATCGACGAGACCGATTGTATTCTATACGATTTGCCCGACGAGTGAATCGTAAAGAATCCGTATTAAGAACATTTTGCAAACTGCTTTAGAGATTCGTCACTGTGTTGATTGAATTATCTATCTAGAGACTAACTATTTTTAGATTATGAACGAAGTGAAGAAGCTAGTGTTTTTACAATGATGTTTAATTTTTTTTCTGTGTATAACTTTTCGTATGGAAATACTTGTCTAAAAGTTTCGATCAGTAAATTTTTGAAATTGGATTTGCCTCTAGATAGCACTTTATGGAGGTCACTTTTTGAATTTCTCAATTCTTCAATTTTTTTCTTTGGAAAATACTACCCAAAATTTGACAAAAATGACTCGGAAACCGTCATTTTTTGATCCGAACTATATGAAAATTTAAACACAGATAGAAAATAATAAAAAAAAAAATATCGGCGCAAGACAATTTTGAAAATGTGAAAAAAAAATTTTGTACATTTTTCTAACATTTTTTTTTTTCTCATTTATTTTTTATATTATTAACTTTCTTCGTTTAGAATCGTTTTATTAAAGAAATGATTTATCGTTTCTTTAAAATTCAATATACTCTCGTCAAGAGAATCCCACTCGTCGTGCAAAAAACATCCATCGTGCGAAGTTTGTCCGGCTTTTTTAAATTCCCTCCCAGTTGAATGAGATGGGTTTTTGAAATTATTGTTCTGACCAGTTTTTTGATTCAGAACCCAAATCGCGATGAGAAAATAATATTGTGTGAACGAAAATCTAAGTATATATTATTATAAACAGTACATTGTTTGAGGTCCGTCTGTACTTTCAAATCATGCAATATTTTTAATACACCGAGTGGAAAACAATGATATTGTTAGGTTTGAAAACGAGTAATATTATTAATATGCGATTATTTCGTATAAAAATGCATAATATTAATTTCTAAACTCTTGAGCGTAATAAACAATAATAATATCATGTTTAATGACCTGCATAATATTATTGTGTAGTACACGAATAATCACACTACGTGTCGATTACATAATGTGATAATAAATATTACGATTTCTATTAATCGATAGTTTTGATTAAAACATCACAAAAGAAATGTTTTTAAAACAACACGTTTTCTTAAAATTCGACGTAGGCGTATCAATCGATCGGCCTTCGAAGGTTGTATTCAATAACAATATTATGTTTTTATCGAGTTGCATCTTTCGCGTATTCACGCGGATATACGATCATTAAACTATAATTATTATTATAAACTAGGGTGACCATACGTCATGTTTTATACAGGATTGTCCTTTATTTCGGCTCTGTGTCCTGTTGTCCTGACAAACTTCTCTCAGGATGCTTTTTGTTCCGTAATTTCAAGTCTATCTCATATTAACCCCGTTTTTTAACAACTTACTTTTGATTCAAAAAATTTTTTGAAATTTTCAAAATGAAATTATTTAATAAAATAATGTAAGAATCTACAAATCTTTTGGAAACCATTAGATCAAAATTATAATCGTAAAATAAATTCATAATTTTTTTTAGAAAGTAAAGTATACAATATGCACGAATAAAGGATTTTAAGAAATTTTAAAAAGTATCAATTTAGTTTCATTATGTTTCATTTTATGTTTTTCAAAAAATGTTTTTACGTGTTTAAATTTAATCTATGTATTTATATGTATATTATGTAATAAATACTTATTTATTTAAAAATATTATGAAAAATATTTTTGTCCTGTATTTTATTTCCTTAAACATGGCCACCCTATTATGAACTGCACACGTTGGTGGAATTTTTTCGTTTTCAGTCAGCATAGGAATACGCGTAATTTCTTCAAGTGCCGTATCACTCGTTCCCCCCTCCCTTTTTAAAACCATATATATATCGAGTATCATGCTAAACACAATTATTCAGTATATTATAATATTGCACTTTGTAATATTTTAATAATACATAATAAAAACCGTTAATTTGAAAGTAATACTCTCGTATCACGTGGAAAAAATATGAAACGAAAATTGCTTACAACAATGTTCTTTTTTTTTTTGTCTTTTGATGACGCTACGAACTTTTTCGGTACAGGTACTCTGCAAAACGCGTTCGTAAACAACTAATTACACCGACTAATTACGTCGTACAATATTATTATCATATAGGTACAACAAGAGATTCGCGAACCGAATCAAGATATGAAACATTTTTAACTAGTAGAAATAATTAACAAAAACGAATCGACGTGAAATATTATAATAAAATGGCATTGAAAATATACCATTATTAGACATTACAGTCGTTTGTGTAATCTAAAAATATTCGCATAAAAATTTATTTATTTTTAAAAAAAAATACTCCGAAATTTACAAAACGGTATTTAACGAGTCACCGAAAATTCATTGTTTTCATTGAATTTTTACAATCAGTATACTTTTTTGTGGGACACAGTGCGTCATCACAATAAAATAAATTAAATCATTTAAAATTGTATGCTAATTGGTCGAGTTTAACCTCCAATCCCATAAAGTTTTCTCCAAATAATCATGTTTTTTATACACGACATTCATGAAGATCTCACTGTAATAATTGTTTTATTTTGATACAATTTAAATTATTTATATATTATGTATATAGTATTTTAATAATAATTCTGATTGGCTTAACTAAAATTAATTGTGATTTTAAATGAGGGCTTCAAAATAATTTTATAGCGTTATGATTTTAACTTTTAACGATTCAAAAAACGATTAAAATCCGTATCGGAACAGCGAACAATAAATAATTAAAATGGAAAACTGATATCGTAATATAAACGATAAACGAATAAGTAAATCGAAAACCGAAAAATGTAAACGAAAATCAAAAATTGTTCAATAATTATTTAATATTTTTGAAAACAAAATGCCAACTCTTTGTTTTTTTCATATATTATTTACAATTTCAAGGAACCTAACGCTAGAATTTTTCTTAATGCTAAAGTTTTATTTAAGTGACATTAAAATTTCTTACTGCACCAAACGTTAAATCTGAATAACGTTTAAATTCTTTATAACATTAAACATACATATAACGTTTAAACAACAATATATATTTTATTTTAAAGAATTTTAGTAAGTATTTTCTTGGATTATACAGTTCCATCCTATTTGAATAAAATGCCTTTGCATTTAAAAAAATACATTTTTCTTAATGTTAATAAAAAATCAAAAGATATAATAAATAAAAAATCGATTGTAAACTGGTTGTTGGATGAAATTTAATTGTACGTTTTACATTATGAATTATATTGAAAGTTATGTATGTAAATTAGTTCAAGAATTTAACTATGTAAATTATCATTTTAATAAATCGTAATTAACTCATTTATCCCATCACAAGCTATGCTTAAAGGGATAAATTAATTTTACGTATTAAAATAAATAAAAAAATGTAATCCCTGTTTTGAATACGTTAGAACGATGAAATATTTGAAAATTCGTGAAATTAAATATTTTACATTTAGAAATCTGTAAAAAATATCGTTTCTGTTGATAAACTCGTTCCACGCGTCGATGCCGCGATAATTATTATTTTATTCGTGGGACCATTTGAATCCCGAGTGATTATAATAATAATAATAATAATAATATATTGCAATAGTTTCTATGCAGTTGAAATCGAGTTTTGACTCAATTAAATTCATCCGCGTATAAGTCTGTGTGGTAGTAGTTGTCTTATTATAATTCCCATGCCGGTCGCAGAATAAGATTAAATGATAACCCACTTAAGTCGCGGAGGCTACTGCTGCAGCATGTTTTGATGCGTATAAATAATGGAATATCCTACGAATGTCGCGTCTGTTCACTCCATTCCTGTTGATATTAAAATATGGTGACCATACGTCCTGTTTTATACAGGATTGTCCTTTATTTCGGCTCTGTATCTTATTGTCCTGACAAAGTTCTCTCAGGACGCTTTTTGTTCCGTAATTTCAAATCTGTCTGATCCGTATTAATCCCGTTTTTTGATTTTTCTGTTGATTTAAAATGTTCGAAATTTTTGAAATGAAATTATTAAATAAAATAATGTAAGAATCTAGAAATTTTTTGGATACTATTAGATCAATTATAATCGTAAAATGAAACAACAAGTTTTTTTAGAAAGTAAAGTACACAATATTCATGAATTTGAAGAAACTTTAAAAAGTATCAATTTAGTTTCATTATGTCATTTTATGTTTTTCAAAATAACGTTTTTATGTGTTTAAATTTAATCTATAATAGGTAATTTAAAATTTATACTTTTGTCACAATTCAAAAACATAATAATGTGTGTGTGTGTGTGTGTGTTTGTGTGTAATAAATACTTATTTATTTAAAAATATAATGAAAAATATTTTTGTCCTATATTTTATTTTGTTAAATATGGTCACCCTATATTAAAATATACACCTAGAAGGGCTACGAAACGGATACCCGTATGGTCACGATAAAATAGTATGAAAAAAACTGAATTTTTACTGTTAGAATAAAATATCTAGTTATGTATTTATCATAGACGAAAATAGTGGGATAGAGAACTCTATAATAATAATATCATGTTCGCGATTTCAACACGCAATAATTTAATAGCGTTATTATAAAAACAAAAAATATAACCTGCTACTGCAATAATTAACGTTTATTGCCCAATCAAATTCAATTTCAATACGCGTTGAGATTATAATTAACTCTGTGAATCCAAATAATAATATATATATATATATTATATTTTCAAACAGAGAAGTTAAACTTCTGAGTAGTGTAATAAAATATTGAGGCAGTCCAAAAACAAAATGTTGCCGAGAAACGAGATTTTGCTGAATAATAAAATTATTATGTTCATAACAGTGTAGTTGACTATGGCAACAAAATGGACACACGACAAGTTGCACAAAAATCGCGTATGTATTTAAGTAAAAGTTGTACGAATAATAATTATTATTATAGATATTTAAAATGTTAAATATTCCATTGCCATATAGAAACACGAGAATAATTAAACACAATATATTATTTACAATATATTTTATTCACTTCCCAATTGATATAAATTTAAAATAATAATCTAGATTTCGGTGTATACGCGCAACAAGTTAATTAAATTTATAGTTATTTATTCATCAGCTTGAGATTGGCTTGAGAAGGAAACGGTTCAACAGCTGATTGATATTTCGCGTGCCTCGTTATTTTTCCATATAAGCATACGTAAGTATTCCGAATTTCTTTAACTGTGTTTATTTGCGAACGAAAACATTATCTCCATATCATTAAATTAAAATGAATTAAAAATATTTTATTATTGAGCGATGATAAAAAAAAAAAAAAAAAAAAAAAAATAGATAAACAGACGAGTTGTTTATTACTAGACTACAACTACTTACTAGCTGTTGTAATGTACAGGATATGTACTGTATAATATTTTACAATGCTGCTGTTATACACTTTGGGAACCACTAATCTTAATAGTATAATAACATACGATTCGGTTGTTATAATAAAGCTGTGGCAGAGTTAAACACAATAAATACACGTAATAGGGTTCTAGAATTTTCAATTAAACTCGCAGATTATTCGTAAAATGATCTATGAACCTGATTACTTATAATAGTATATTATTATAATATCGTACTGTTGTTTTTACTGCCTGTTGTTTTATTATTATTATTATTATTTAAATGTCAGCATAACGAAGCTACAAAATTCAACTAATTACATTTGAAACGTCATAGAAGAAAAACGAAAAAAATGACCCAAGGAAATTTGGAAGTAGACCACAATGTTCTGACAAAAAATAAATGTAAGTAACGCGATGCCCTATGTCTGCATTTCAACGTTAATTTATAATATAACTAAGGCTCGGAAGTTGTTGCATTTGCATGTTTTTTGTGAGCAATTAGATTTATTGCTAGGTAAAGCTAGAAATTCATTTCATTACACTGCGTAATAAATATTAAAAGTTTATAGTGCATATTTTTTGTATATTTGGTGATTTTGTAGTTTTAAGTGCATATTTCTTAATTTTACAACTTTTTAAAGCATATTCGATGATAAAATTTGAAATTTAGTAATGAAAAAACAAAATTAATTCATTTTTAGAGTTTTCATTAGATATTAAATGTATTATTGTACTTACTCTGTGTTTATAAGAAATATTGATAGAATATAAGAAATAATGTATTTAGTTTTTCAATGTATAAAAATTTGCTAATGGTTAATAATACTTACGATCTTTTAACTTTGAAAATATTTAGTGGTTCAATGCAACAATTTTTAAGGTAATAACAAAGTTGTACTTAGATAAATTAAATTAAAATACATTTAATTAGGTACTTAATGGGTTTTTTTTTTATTGTTGTTTTAGTTTTTCATATATATATATATATATATAATTTAATGGAAAAATTTTAAAAGAAAATAAATTTAATTCATGAAACGTTTTTCAAGCAATTATTTTATTTTGTATATTTATTTCTGGAAATGTAAGTTGATTTTTACATTTTTATCATACTCTTTTTAGATTATCTACGAAGCTTCATCAAATAAATATCTTTTCTATTTTCAAAAACGGCGACTATATTTAAATAAATGCTTTAATACTCCGTGTATTTATGTGTATTTATCTGAATATGCTATACATAACGCAGTATGATGAGTTTTGTTTTCATCTCTAGTGACATTTGATTTATGTACACAGGAAATTATTAATATAATAATAATAATTGTACATGTTATCATTTTAATCCGAACATCAGCTGTATACAATACGATAATCCGTATTTCGGAAAATAATACATAATTAACTACGCAGTAATTAAGTGACATTACAGTAAATGCTAAATTTAATGCAAACGACTAATTAAAATTCTTCTTCAATATTGTCAAATTATAACTATAATAAAAGAACAGAGAGATGCGCTTATAAATAATTACTCTATAGAACAATTAAGTGAAGAAAATTAAATTTAAATAAATATGATATTTCTGTACAAAGTATCAATATGTACAATTTAAAAGTAATAAAATCATTGCGCAGCGATTACTATAAATTATTTTTCATTTACGAATTAATAAAATCAAAAGAAAACTTGCTGAGTGATGAGACACATTTAATTAAATTATTGTCGTTAAAAACAAATCATGATTAGTAGCAATCGACTTTTTTTGTTTCTTCGTCTACTTATACACAAACGTATTTTGTGGGCCTATAAATAGGGCTAGGGACTCATTAGGAGTCAGCATGTTTTTCAAAAATCATTCAAAACATAGTTAAGCAGTGTAGAAATGCGTTTCATAACATGAGGAGTTATATGCAGTTCTCTTTAATTTGCATATTTCGGTTATGTTTGAATTTTAAGTGCATATTTCACATATTTTTCAATATTTAATTTGAGTTTTCATGATACTAGAAAATTTTTTACTAAATGCCTGAAGAGATTTGTTTAAACGTAATCTTAAAAAGAATAAAGATTAAAAAAATAAAATAAATTTCATAAACAATTAAAGAAGAATTAATAATACATATTAAAATATATTATACAATACAATTATTAAACATTTTGGGTTTTTACAGTAAAATTTATGTTTTATAAGAGATTATTTTAGTATTTTTTTATAGTTTTAGAGCATATTTGGTACATTTTTAGAGCACAAATGCATGCGTATTTTAAATTTTTTTAGATCTATAAGTCCAGGGCCGTAGTTATAAGTGATGAAAAACGTTTCCTTCAACATTTTCTTATGATATGATTTCGCATTTCTGATGGATGTTGCGAAACTATTACTGTTGTACGAAATCTATCAATTATTTAAAACGTTCTTAAAAGTGGTCATGTTATATGTTTTATGTCCATTCGTGTCAGAAAAAATAAATTAAAGAATCTCGACACTAATCGCAAACACGCTACACATTATTATATTATTTAGGTTATAACTGAAATTATATTATCTTGGTAGTAAATAACAATATTAATAAATATTGTGTCGTAAACACATTATATGAGAGACGTTTACTATTTAGTGATTAGACATAAATAACAGAAAAAAAAAAAAACACGGAACGATTAAATAAATAATTGTTATTCGTATTCTCGTATTTGATTATTTTTACGGTTTTTGGAGCTTTTTTAAACAAACACGTTATACGTTTTCACGAACAAACCGTTTAATATAGAACATGTGTGGATAATAATATATGCGTACGTAAGCCGCTTTTCTGTCGTACTTATTTTCGTAGCTTTTCGCGGCGCGTAAATGTGTTCTGAAACGCAAACAAAAACCGAATAACAATAATTGCTATTTAAAAAAAAAATAGTTGCTGCACCCGTTTTGCATAATTAAATACAAAGGTTTAACAGAATATATTTGGAAACGATCGTAACACTGTTTTTCCAAAGGCACGTCCAAGATACAAAAAAATCTTCTTCCGAAAATAACCTGCGGGGTTGGAAAAGGAGACGAGCGTACGATATCAGGTGTTTTTGTAACGAGGGTTTTTTTTTTTCCTTTTTATCATCCATATTTTTTAGTCCTTTCGTAGAGATCATTAAACCCGGCGGCGTATACGAGCCCGCAGAAACTCGCCGATCAACTGTTGAACATAATTTATCCCCTCCTCTCTCTCTCACTACTACTTCATCCCCCTCCAGCAGCTTCTCTCTTTATCTGAACCCTAACATCACGTGCATCGTTGACGGTGGGATGAAAACTCGACGTTAGATTAGGATCCAAAAAGAATGTCAAGGTCGTATTAGTCCGCTACACACTAACTACTGGACCTTCAGCTGTAGCCGGTGACCGACACCACGCTCGGGGGGGGGGGGTTTGTCACAACAGGTGGCCGTCGTCGTTTAACCGTCGACGTCAAAATAAAAATAAAAACTGGTACTAATCGGAACGCTATAAGAGCTGATAGTTGTGTGTTGTGAAAATGATCAATAACTCACTGTTTATTGATTAAACCGATTGATATTAGATTCTGAACGAAGAGAAGAAGCTAGTGTTTTTACAATGATGTCGTTTTTTTTTTTTAAATTTTTTAACTTTAAATTTTTTTTTTAATTTTTTTTTTCTGCGTACAATTTTTCGTATGGAAATATTTGTCCAAAAGTTTCGATTAGTAACATTTTGAAACCGGATTTGCCTCTATATGGTACTTTAGAAAGGTATATTTTTGAATTTCTCAATTTTTCAATTTTTTTTTTTTTTTTTTTTGAAAAAACTTCCCAAAATTTGACAAAAACGACTCAGAAACCATCATTTTTTGATCCGAATTAATATGAAAATTTTGAAAATGTGAAAAAAAAATTTTGGACATTTTTCTAACATTTTCTTTTTTTTATATTATTAATTTTCTTCGTTTAGAATCGTTTTATTCTTAAAAAATTCATTACACCCGCCGTCAAGAGAATCCCACCCGACGAGCTGAGTACACACTTTTTTGTCTTTGCTGTGTTTTCTCGACAACAATTTCATGCGTCGATATCGGGATGCTTCACGTAGGTTGTAAATATATTGTATAAGCAAATACATTAGTGTATTATTTTAAAATCGCATCGCAAATAAGACGCATGGACAAACAGCTGTTGTGGCGTTTTAAACGTTTCGTATCTTCGACAGCATTTATATAATATAATATAAGAAGGCTGCTGTATTTATGAGTGTGTGTGTGTACATAATATATATATATATATATATATATATATATATATATATATATATATAAACAGGAATTTTTTGATTGATATAAAT
>JAIPRM010003479.1:0-25971 GCA_025469315.1 Stegophylla sp. TES_Ste_2020
AGAAAATAAAATACAGGACAAAAATATTTTTAAAGTATTTATTAAATATATATATATATATATATATATATATATACATATATTTATGTTTTTGATTCGTGACAAAAGTATAATTTTTAAACTACCTATTATAGATTAAATTTAAACACATAAAAACATTATTTTGAAAAACATAAAATAACATAATGAAATTAAATTGATACTTTTTAAAATTTCTTCAAATCCTTTATTCATGCATATTGCAGTATACTATACTTTCTAAAAAAAAACTTGTTGATTCATTTTACGATTATAATTATTGATCTAATGGTATCCTAAAGATTTCTAGATTCTTACATTATTTTATTCGATAATTTCATTTCAAAAATTTTAAATTAACAGTAAGTCAAAAAACGGGATTAATATGGGACAGACTTGAAATAACCGGACGAAAAGCGTCCTGAGAGAAGTTTGTCAGGGGACAACAGGACACAGAGCCGAAATAAAGGACAATCCTGTATAAAACAGGACGTATGATCATCCCAGACTACGACGACGTATATAATCTACGGTCGACCGTCTGGACCCACCTTTAGCCGTACGCCAAACGGACACGATGAAGAACACGAAGTCACGCGGTTGGTTTTGACCGTTTAATATGAAAATGGTGTACGAGAAGGGGGGAGTTAAAACATTTCCTCGGATCTCCTCCCGTGGCTTTATGAATTTAAATTATTAAATATTTTCTAGTCACACCACGGAGAGAACTGCGCGCGCACATACAACAACGTCATGACGCCGCAGTTTAATATTATTACTATACGTTTTAATATTTCACGAAATAATCTCAACGTTTTTGCGGGTGAAATCAAATTAGGTAAAAAAAAAAAAAAGCAAAACAATCACACACGTCATGTACGTCATCATACATAATACTTACCCGAGTGTACACACATCGACGGCTGACCGGTGGTAACCGTGGGGCGGATTTCGCGGGTAATTAAATTTTCAAATGCGCGTCCGTGTCCGTGCGCGAAGTCGTTTCCCGTAAAACGCGATCTCGTGTAACAATATATTATTATTATACGTTTGAACATTTTATGTGACACGTTATGTATTATTAGCAGGGCATTGTAATACGGCCCGCACGAAACGCACGTCTACCGCAGCATTGCGGTGATACAGGTACCTGTGCGCACGTGGCACATAGGGGACGCGACCCGTAATCGTTATTGTTTAATTATTATTTTATGACGTCGTCGTGTGCGTCCGTTTCAGTCGACCCACCGTTTTATTCTCATGGCGCCCGCCGCTCACGTGAATATTATAATATCGGTTTCCACGACCGCGATAAATTTATGTTAACAGTCGTCGTATTCGTTTTTTCGTCTTCTTTTCCCCAGCCGCTACGTTGTTCCGACCATTCGGGGTCCCCAACCACCACCCCCGACACAGACGACCCCATCGTCCCCAGAGGTAAGTCCACATATCACTCTCAATCGTCTCTCTAATCATCCCTTTAAACACTTTCTCTTCCCTTTTACAAAAACACTTTCCTAGTTACGCATCAAAAAACAAAAAACGTTTATGAATATGTTTTGTTTTGATATATTGTCTCCTCTGTGTATTTAATTAATAAACGATCAGTCACATAACTTTTAAAAACACAAAATGTTATAACTTGGCATCACTAACCCACTTTTGATACTTTATTATATTACTTTATTGATGTGATATAGATGAAATTTTGAAAATTTTGAAAATGACAATTCTGTAGCTGCTACGGTAACAGAAAGAGTTATAAATAGTTGCATATCTACACAAACATTGCCAGGAAAACTAGATGATATTGTATGATAAAATTATGATTTTTTTTTTTTTTTTTGTATTTTCATACTTAGTATTGAAGTGATTAATCGCCCAAAATATAAGACCGACATTTAAATAATTCCCCTTTCCGTTTCGATGTCGAAATGATATAAATGGTCATATTTTTCATTTTTGGCGTCCTTTCGAATCTCAAAACTTGTAGTGCAATTTATCCAACCCCTTTTCCCACATTTGAAAGTATCGGCAAAGGTTTAGATAGTTTCATTATTTATTTTCTTTACCACTCTTACAGTATCTCATCACAAATCCGAACCATTTAAATTTATTCTCTCTCATCTTATCCTCAGCTATTAAAATAACGCACAAAATCATTTATAATTCTATATGTTACACTGCTCGTTCTTGTCTGTCCGTTTCTATTCTAAAATATGCGATTTTATAACTAGAAAACGAATCTCCAGACAAAAGGATTGCTTGGCTCGTTTATATTATCGTTAATTAACATAATTTTATGTTTATAGGGAATATGAGATGCGTACTTTGCGTAAACGATGACGTGTCTACGAGATAACTAAGACCGTGAAACGCGTGAGACTTTAGCAGATGCAATAAAACGGTGTTCGCTTTCCTCGTAGAATATAACAACACTACCAGGCATAATATATGAATATAATTTAATGATTCTATTAAATCGATACAACCGGTGAGTTTCGTCATGAAATCAGCAAGTTCTCAGTCAAATGAAATAAAAAAATCGAGTAAACCGAATTGTCATACTACCCAAGATCCAACTGACCCAAGATCCAGATTTTGAAAAATCATTTTTTATAACCAATATCAAAATATTTTGTTTCCGGTAACGGTTAAATCGATACACAACTAATTAAATTAACAAATAATTAATGAAAAACAAACAGTTAGCAGTAATTTGGAAAACATTATGTTTTTCCGTATTTGTAGGAATTTTTCTTGATTTGTCGGCAGGCCCATGTTTTCAGTTTAGTGAGATTCTCACGTCCACTTGGTTGAGAAACATTGATCAAAAATTAGTTGGTATTATTAATTACTAAAATTTTTAAATTCCGGTTTGATGAGTGTTCACGAAATTTCAAAAACAGGAAAAAAACGTTGGACTTGAATAATTTTCAAAAACCACTCTTAGGAGCCCAAAACCAAAACCGTTAAACTCACTGGTTTTAAGTCCTAGATTATTATATAATGTTTATTAATATTGTGAATATAGTTTACAATGTTAACTATTGAAGCTTTTCTCGCCCAAACGTCCGTAGAAATAAAACACAATACCACGAGCGCTGTTGGCGGATCGGACCTATGGCGAACCGAAGGCCGAAGACCTAAGGATAATATTATATTATCATAATACGATTTATTCGTTGGTATATTCTCTCGCGTGTAGTAGTATAACACTATAGTTGTGGCTGACAAAAGAGAAACCGGGATTGGATTACTTTCTTTGATATGATATTGTTGCAATATACGCAAATAGTATTATATTATACAAACGGTACACCCGCACCGCCTTCACCAGAATCTATCAGTATTTCTATTATTTTATGCGACCGTGAACTGGACCGCCGTGTTCTTTTCTAAATGACCCGTTGAAAATAATTAATTGAAGATCAGAAACAAAACCCGCGAAATTCGGTTTCAGTTAAAGTCTTGTTGATGACAAAATATATTATTAACCACTGATTAAACTCCTCTGATAGTCTGACGAATAATAATTAGTTATAATGCATGTGTCATTTCAAGGGTGTTCTATTTTTCCCCTTTTTTTCGTATATTGTTTTATTTTCACCCCGAACCTGTTAAATATCAGAAATTCTAGTTTAATCCGGCCTACAAAACCGACTATATTCTACAAATGCTCATAATAATAGATAAAGACAGGTGGTGTAAATAAATTTAATTGACGTAAAATTTTGTATTTATACTATTTTATAGGTAAATCTCAAAAACGAAAATAAGAAGATTTTTCTTAAATCAGAAGTGGGTCTCTGGAAATAATTCTCCCGGGCTACCATAGTTGGATATATAATCCCTTCGGCTGTAGGTAAAGTTGTTTTATTTTTCTAATACGTGCTGCTTGCAACGTCTGTATAATATTATATTATTTTTATTCTGCATTTTTCGTACGAAACTAACGGTTTTGCGTCGTCGGACTAACGCGCGCGTAAGACGTTGGGTTAAAACGTAGAATGTTTACACACACAGTAGTAGTAAAGTGGAAATAACGGCAGTGCACTACTCAATTATTGATGATCCGCTTTGAACGTTCATCCAGCCGCCGCCGTCGTCACACACACGCCACGAGAAACAGAGTCGTTTTGACATTGCAGCACTTTGGCCGCGGAAAACAACAACGTGCGATTTACTGAACACGCGCTTTGTCGTAAAAGCGGAGAGGAAGGAATAAACAAAACGATTCGTCACATATTATTATTTACTCCGTCTGTTAACGACTGTCTGTCTGCTCGTGAGTACCCGACGATTGCACACATTAGATACGAATAATATAATATCGTTTCAACGGAGCTAGAGTTTCAATGATCCAAAAATATAACCTTAAAACGAACTAAAGAATATTGAATGTCTTAATAATAAAACTGTAGTTGTCGATTTAAAATAATATATAATCAACACAATAAGTACACTCTGCCATATTATTAAAATGTGTAACGATTAAGATAACTTGTGGTTACTTTTGTACCTACATTTTAACTTTGATCAATATATAGTTTAACGAGTGTTCATTTAAGATTGATATTTCACAATAAATATTATGAACCGGCTTTATAGAAATATAATGGAATTACATTAGATACATTTGTATAGTGTATGAATGTAATATTTTTAACCATAATTATTGTAACAATAAACTATCATTCAAACAAAAACAAAAAAAATTACTCAGATTTAATAAAAGTACAAAAAAAAAAAAATGCTCTTAAAGTTGTTGTAAAAAAACGGACTGAAAGAGTAAAAAATGCAATATATAAATAAAACACACTCGTTGATGATTAAATCACGTTCTGTCCTTGAATATAGTTACATCCCGTAAATGGTGAGAAAAAAAAAAAAAAAATGCGAAATCCTACACTATCCTAGCCGCCCTAATTATCAATCAAACATGCGTTATGATGTACGATTTCGATTTACCAAGCGAAAATTGTGCGCACAAATCCGCGTACTGCCAATTTATTTTCACCGTTAATTTTCGGGTCGCATCATACACGAACTCCATTCGCATTCGCACGTATATCGAATTTTACAAACATTTCACCGGTCACTTATTGTGCCGCCGCTTTGTGGTCAACAACGAGTTATTTCCGTTTGTTGGTTGATTTATTTTCCGTTTTCAAACTTAACGTTCTAATGCCGCGCACACGTTATTTCGTTGTTAAACGACGACAATAATATCTTTTTAGCGCATCGTCGATGCAATTTTTGACTTTTTTCCCACCTCGGATATTATAATAAAATTAAAAAAAAAAAAAAAGGCGTAGGCGAGCGCTTACCCGGCGGTCTTGAGATTTCGACGGTTTTTAGTTTGATTTGATTTTTTTTTTTTTTTTTGCAAAACATGAGGTCGTGAGAACTCGTGACTCCGGATATTATCGTCCGGATCGAGGAGCAAAGAAAAAACCGTTTTCTATTCATCGTTTAATGTCGATTTCCGGAGGTGCAGTTATTAAGAAGGACCGCCGCCGCACAATATTTTATTCGTTGTCGTTATTTAAGAACTCAATGCCGACGTTTCAATACCAAAAGAATTTTCGTCTACTTAAATCTGTCGGCTTTGGAATGCCGTAAAAAAGTTTTGGATTTTTTTTTTTATTATTATTATTATTTTCATTAAGGACGCTTTTGAAGAAAAACGACGTATTTGATGAACAATAAACTTTTCAACGCCACTCCTCATGCGTGCCCGGTATTTTGATTAAACGATTTTCTCGACTAGTGCCCCCTGAATGACGAATAAAATTTATCCGCTTTTCTTTTCCCGGGAAATTTCAAACGGACGTGTAAGTTTAGTATATATATATATATTTTTTCAATCAACCGACGTAGACAACGCAAACAAATCTGAGATTAAATTAAACGCTATTTTATGCACCTGCTAGAATAGTAGACGTTAATTTCGTTTTTCTCGTGTAATTCGTAACAATAATAACAAAAAAAACTTAATTAACTGTTTATTCACGAAAATAATAATATTAATTTGTAATTTATCTCCGTCGACAAAAACATTACGTAAAACCTAGTAGAAAATTAGTAATGATTGTGACCTACCATCATTAGAAGCATTGTTATTCGTTATAGTAAGGCTTAGGGCGAAAACGGTTGGGGGTTAAAAGAAAATTATTGTTATATTTTTGTCACATAAATGCATAGGGCTTATATAACACACGTATAGATTTATTCGTTAACGTGTTTTGCCGCCGTAAAACAAAAACACCCACAAGAGTATTCCACTCGAGGAGCGGAGAATACCACCAAAGGTGTGAAGTATGTTCGGTTTCCTTGTCTATACTTAACTACAGTTCACTTTGCTTTACTTTACTTTATTTAACTTTTTTTACACAATAAATAAATAAAAGGGCGAAAAATTTAATCAGAAAAATAGTTTTAAACGTTTCTAAAAATTTCCGACATTTTTGAATTTATTTTTATGTCAAAATATCTCTCATAATAAGTATGTATATATTTATTTTTCTTATCCACATGATATTTAAGTTTTTTGTTTTCTAAGATCACAACTGAGCTAAGTAGAAATAAAAGCATGTTTATGGGAAATCACCCTGTAAGTACATCATTATAATATCTAGTAATCAAGGGTGAGTCTGTGTTTTTTTGGTTTTTTTTTTTTGTTATTCATATTTTCGAAAATACACAAAGATTTCACTGGTGTTTATGTATGGCATAAAGCTGAAGTCATCAGTTTTTATCCTCTCGCGTAAATGGCTTTCGTGTGTGTGTGTGTGTGTGTGTGTGTGTATGAATAATATACCTATATACGCATATATTTTCATTCTCGTCGACTCCGTGGAATCGTCGGTCGATCTACATTAAGATCATCATCGTAATATATTATTATAATATTGCGTACACTTGACCGCTGTCCAAACCTACTATTATTATAAAGGGTCTAAACACACTGCGAAAAGCGCTGAGCCCGCACATTATACTATGTAAAAGGTGACAGTTGAAAGACGTCAGAACCTTTAAGAGGTTTTCAAAAGCACAACATTTTTTTGATAATGCGAACCTCAGTACGATTTTCTATCGTGAAACACAATGGTGCCATTTTTGTTTTAATGGTATACCAAAATTTAGTGAATACGTTTTCAAATATTTAATACTATCATATAATTACCTAAGATCTTCCAATTTTTGTTTTTATAATAGAATTTAAAAAAAAAAACAATACCGTTATAAAAGAAATTTTTCATTTTAAATGCAATATTAAAAATTATCCAAATTAGTGAATACTGTTGGTGGGTGTATTGCATTTTAAAGAAACGATAAATTACATTCAGTAATATGATTCTGAACGGAGCTAAGTTTATTATTCAGTACAATTATTGCATTAAAAAATGAAAGGTAACTATACACAAAAAAAGATTACACAAATTATACGTAAAAATATTCTACATAAAATATTGTTTTCAGGAAATAAAAATAAAAATTTTAAAGAGGAAAAAAGTGTTTATTTCAATAAACAACATTTTCTTCTGCCAAAATATTCTCTAAATATATTTAAAGTTACATTAAGGTTAACTTAATTTTCTTTTTTATCCAATATATAATATTAATAATATTATAATCGTTTTAGTCAATATATGATTAGTTTTTTTTATATTTTGGAAAACTATTAGGAAATACAAAAAATTACTTTTTTAAGTACCATCTTTTTGTGATTTCTGATATTTTAAAGTATGAGTTGACACTTTTGCATTAGCAATAATAAAAGTAAAATACTGTTTTCATTTTTAATTCCTCGCATTAATTGATAACTGGCTTAATTAGATAAGAAAACAAATCCACAGCTTATGATATAATATCAATAATGTCAGATTCTTATTTTCATTCTCATATCACCGAAAATTTGTTAACAATCAAGGAGCATACCCTGCCGACCCCCTCAAATGTGGAACCCCTGCGTGAAATCTCGTTAATTTCCCCCCCCCCCAAAAAAAAAAAAATCACAATTTTCCTTTGTCGTTGCATTCGATGTGGCTGATATCTTTTACCATTCGTGTGCTGTATATATTACACAAGCACAACAACACCATACACACGTGTTATTGTACGATGAAAACGTGTCCTTTTGCAGAAAGTATTATTGTCGTGGGTAATATTATTATTCGAGGGCCGTGTCTCCCCGAGGTCACTCCCCGGAGACATATTGCTCCCCGGCTAAGAGAAAATTATTAGAATCTTTTTGCATTATCCGCAGCATCCTGCGCGTATCGGGACCACGACGATATATATGGTAGGGCGACGGGTTAGGTCGTAGCGGACAAAATTCGCGGTATAAAACCTTTTCACGCTCGTACTTTCATAATATACGCGTCACACTAAAGCAATAATTCTTTATTCTTCCACGCACACCGACGAAGCCTCGTCCCTCGACCCGTCTCACAAGGACAACGACGACGACGATATGGCTTTACGATTGAATAAATACAATAATAATAATAATAATAATAATAATAGGATTGGCCTACTTTCCTCTCTCTCTCTCGTTCGGACTGTGCGCACGTGAGTATTATCATTGATTATAAATACATACATTTATAATCAATGGTATTATTATGTTATTAGTTATGTATTACACATAAGTATATATTATTATGTATATTATTGTGTATTGTTAGAGACGTATGGCGACGATTCGCGTCGATGCCATATAAGTATTTTTTTTCTCGGTAAATCCTACTACGTATTATTATTATGTGTTCACGCTGCTAACCTACAAAACGCGTCCTTCCTGTAAAAAAAAAAAAGAAAAACCGCAAGCTAAAACTCATTGATCATAATATTACGTTAATTGGCATTCGGCGATCATTAAGACTTTTGTTGTTTTAAGGTATTAGGTTTTTGAGATCATCAGTGCCTTTATCTAAGCCCTTAACGATATTTCAAAAGTGGATGTCCAAATACCGTTTGCCTCGCGCCCCCATAATTGCTAACTTTGGCCCGCGTCGACTGTTCTCGTTGACAACGATTTAATCCTATTTCACCGATGTTCTAGAATAATTGTACATGACCACTAACCTCGGACCACTTACTAATTTACAAATAATATTACAATAAAATAAAAATGTATTTCACGTAGGACGACGCCTTTACTTCACTTAGCAGATTAAAAATATCCCCTAAATTTGATGAGCGCGAAACCGCGTTGGATAAGTAACAAATAAAATTAAAGTGTATTCACCACTGAACATAGCGGTATACTGGAAAATTCGTAAATTCAAAGTGACGTGACTTCAATCAAAACTACACGGCGGGAATCGAAATAATATAATAAATACATATAAAAAAAATTCCGCGAAATGGAATGACGCAAAGAAAAAAAATACTCTATTTCAACGAATCGGAACTAATCTTTAGGAGCAAGTGGTTTTCACGTCCTCCCCTTTTTGTCTGACAAACGAATTTTCAGATTTAATTTCGTATTTCGAACGGTCTTAAATGGAATTACATAATTACATCTGTTTTCGATAGTCTGTTTTTAATATATTATAATCAACTGTGTCGTTCGAGAACGCCTCACCTAATATACGTGTATTTGACATAACGCAATAATATGTAAAACACAACTATTTGTAACAAGAGTCTGTCGTATCACGGTGTCACTGTAACATGTGACTAACAAGATTTAATTTACAAGAATTTTTCACGTGTAATTTTATTTATAAACTCAGATCACCTCGATACTAAAACAATCGTCATGTTTTATACAGGATTTTCCTTTGGTTCGACTTTTAGTCACTTAAGTTGTCCACAACATTTTGAATTACATAAATTATTAAAAACCGTGCGTATTAAATAAAAATATTTTAATAAAAATTCTCAAGTAGCTACACCACTATTAATAATACATGCTCGTTAAGAACGTAATTATTATTTTTTTTTTTTTTTTTTGTCATTAATCAGGGAAAAAGAGACTAAGCAGTCGTGGGGTACAAAAGTTTCAATGTCTCTTGTAATACTGTAAAATAAACGAGCGAACGGAACGAGTAAGTGAGTAAGTGAGTAAGTGAGGGTGTTTCGAGGGGGAGGGGGGGAGATCCGTTAGAAAAAACCGCAAAAGCACCGAAATCTGCGCGTAAGACTATTTCGTCAAAGACTTTTCGGAAAATGTAATACCCGCGAAGAAACTTTTCCCCAAAATAAAAAATTCCAAGATTCCGGTGTGGCGACGGCGGCAGTGCCTTTGCTCGACATCGTTATCCAGACCGCACTGTCTCGATATTAATAACAATGTGTGTGAGCAACCGCAGCGGACGAAATGGACGAAAACAAAAACTCGCCCTACCTTTCCCTTACTCTTTGTTATTATTGAGTACTTAGGTTTTGGTGACTTTGATTTTTTTTTTTTTGACGACTGCTTGTACATCAATGCCAACAGAGCTGAAAATTCGTTTTGTTATAATGATTCGGTATATGTGTGAAATTTTAATAATATTTATACGATGAAATATGCATGAATTTATTTTTATTTATTTTGCTACACGGTTTTTACAAATATCACAGTGAACTTGTATGTGTATTTTGTATTTTTTTTTTTCTTATGCGTAATTTTGGATTTCAAAAAACCATTATTTTATTCCATAAGAGTCCACACAAATGTTATATGTTTATACATAAAAGGTAAAAATTATACATATATGTCAACAATTTATTTAATCGTTGATTTAAACCCGTAGGTACAACCAAGCGCGTAGCCAAGGGGGGAGGCTAAGAGGGCTATAGCCCCTCCCATTAGCCGAGTATTAGCCTAAATTGCTACAAAATTATAATGTTTATAAATGTAATAATTATTTCAAACATTTTGAAATGTAGTGTATCAAAACTTTAATTGAAAATAATTTGTTATATCATCAATACATTATGATAAGTTCAACCAGTAAATATCACCCATTTATTGTGTTGTGTTTTTTTTTTTTTTTTTTTCATACTAAGTTCTAATAATATGTGCTCTTTTGGAAAAATACCTTTTCGAAGACCGTATTTCAAGTAGACGAATAAAATCGTACTGTCTTGGACAGAACGGACACTGGGATATTGGGCGATTTACGACGACGTGTGTACATTAATATTCGCCTTTAAAAATCAATGTGGCCTGACTTTACAAAGACACTTTTTCCTTTTTCCCTTTTTTTTTTTTTTTTAGGGGGGAAACCACTCTTTTTGGGGAAAATTTGACAAAAAAGATTTTGAATGAAATTTTAAAATGAAAGAACTTTTTTTTATTTTGAGATTTTATCTTTCTTAATATTGGCACCATAACTCTCAGCTCAATATTCTGAATGAGAATATTGCTTACGAAAATTTTTTTTTCTCTTGACCAATTGTTTTCAAGGGTTATTATAAGCATTTTAAGTTAATAGTAGTGTTGTGGTGGAAATACTTTTCGGCGTTTATAAATCCGAAAAATAAAAGTGTAATTATTTAAATTATCAAAAACAGTATTACATTCTCTCAAAGTATTAAGTTAAAATAATGTTTGGTATTTTAGAAAACTTAAACTCAAAAATCATGCAGATATATGAAATTGGTAAAAGAATTTTAAAATAAAAATCGTTTTGTTTTCAGTAAAAATATAGCCGGTTAGTGTTTTAAGCATGACAAAAATATTCAAAAATGAGAGTGAGCCAGTTTAAAAACCCCTCTGTACAATGTCCATTATATTCGTTAAAACATAAAACAACTTTCTGTTACAGTTTATACCGCGTATAAAAGTCGCTGCTAATATTATTAACAAAAAATAAATTTAAAAACCATAAGTATATTATACGAGTAATTATACCCTTTTTCTACGTAATTCGCGCCTGTTTAATTAACTAATAGTGACAAACGGTTCGCGTGATTAAACTATATATCGCCAAAACTTACCCCTCGAACCTCGAGGGATGAACGGCTCACCAATGCGCGAGCAATTTATATCAAAATGTATGTTATACGTTTATATTTATAGTGTATGATTAAAATATTTTAATTATCATTATTTATTTATAATAAGTGGCTTGTTTTATGCGGGGGCGTCCTTTGTTTTACTGGATACCCGTCGAGTTATAGAAAATTAAATATTAATGTCTAAACTCAAAAGGACATAGTGCAAAAGTGTTTGAAAGAATAATAAAACCATTGATTGATAAGTGAATTTGACTTGTATTTAAAATTTCTAAGTTCCTTCACGAGACATATTAGGTAAAAAATAAGTACATAATATGTTAGTATTGACTGAAAAAAGTGTTTACTTTAGTTCCTTCACAATCGTAAAAAATACAAAATTTAAAATACATACAACGTTGTGAATATGTTCATGTATGATTGGTTGGAAAATGTAAAAAAACATTTTAAAAAATATGAGAATGTTGATGAATGATGACAAAAATTTGAATTAAAATCTCAGTGAAAGCGTTTGCATATATTTGTCGTTTTAATTTTATCACTTTTGATCATTTGTCATGAAATATGTATTATTAATTTATTTATTAAATTTTATAATTTATATATTATTTATACAATTAATTTGTATTAAGTCATGTATGTGTCAATTTGTTCAATTAGGTTAGTTTGGTTAACAGTTTAATTAGTACAAATACGTGAAAAAACCCCAATAGATTTTGGATATTGTACACTTATATTGAAAAATATTTCCAACGCATTTTTATAAATTGACAATTAATAATACAAAAAAATACATTATACATATATTTCAAATCTATTTTTATGCAAAACAAAATCAATCACGAATGCTTTTAGTAATGTACAGGTGTAAAAATTTACAAATTTCATTTCTTCTTTCGTGTAAGAACTTACAAATATAATTTTTTCATTCTTGTACAAACTCCAGAAACGACTAACTAATTCTTTATTCGACCTCTTCGTGTAAAATTTTACCATTTCCCAAAATGTGTATGTTTTCTTTGTGAGATTTCAGAAGTCATGGAAAACTCTTGAAAGCTAGCCAAAATACGTTTATATTGTACATAAATATAACAAAGTATAATATTATGAATATCTTATAATTATATAGTATAAAAAAAATAAAAACCTATAATTATTTTTCAAGAATTTTATAAGATTTATTATTATTTCTCTGCGGACGAGGGGAAAAAAATAATAATACGTTTTTGGCATCGTTTTTATAATATTATAAACATATTAGCATTTTTAATGCATTGTGTTAAATGACGAAATGTGACGTGAAAAAAATATATTTTTTCCACGCTTTTTTCTACCTACAAATTCATTCAATGATCGACTCGATGTCGATATTTATTTGAATTGAAACAGTATATTATACATGTGAGTCGATATTTATTTGAATTGAAACAGTATATTATACATGTGAGTATAGTGAAGAAAAAATGTACATAATCAAATTATTTTCCGAATCATTGATTTACATATATTTTTTTTTTATCGAATATCAGGGGTCTTCGAGCGGAAAAATCACATGTTGTTCATCGATTATTGTGGAAAAAATTTAATTAACCGAGAAAAAAATATCTCCCAGTTCTTGATTAGTATTGAAATCTATTAACAAAATTAATACAATCCTTAGAAAACCCGGCATGTTCTTTCAAAATATTTAGATAAACAGAAAAACAGACAACAATGAGGAAAAGAGAAAAAATAAAGTCGTACACACTTCGCACCACAGATATTCTTCGCTTCTCGGGTCAGATACTCTTGGTGTGTGTGTAAAATTTTAAAAAAGTCAATAATAAGTCATTTTCAACACGCCCACCAACAGTATCTGACCATATCATGTATATCATTTTACAACAAATACGGGTGATTTATCATGTACCCAATAGATTATTCAAATTACGTCGCACTTCGTAAATCTATCACTAGGTCTAATTTAAGACTAATAAAAATCTCGATAAGTTACCTTCATCCCTGTTTATCAGTTTATTGATCGGTCGAATTTATTAAATATACTTCAAGTTACGTTATGTTGTTGTTCAACACTGAATAAACACTGTTGGACATTATTTAATATTTCGTCTAATTTTTTTTTTAGTTCATCTTTTTTTTTTTTTTTACTCTTTTCACTAATTTCGATGCACAGTTCGAGTAATATCATCAGTAAATTTACAATAAAAGGGCTGAATAAAAACTGGAAAATATTCATCTACAATTTATAAAACAACGAAATCACCATATTTTATTGACATGATTGTATTTCTATTTAATTTAAATAAACTCGGTTGTTTTTGTTTTCTAATTTATAAATTTGACTTAACTAAGTTATTTTGTTAGAAGAAAAGTTTTTAAAACAGTTTAAATATCATTTATCAATATATTTTGTGACTAATAGTTAGTTTTTGCATTAAAGCAATTCACATTAGTTTTATAATAATCTTTTAAGACGAATATTTTGGGCAAGTTGTTATCATGACATTTTATAAGGGTGATCGAGAGATGATTTTCAAGAACAATATAATAAAGACTTTTGATTTTCAACTTAACTATGTTGTTGTTTTCACTTTTCTCGAAGACGTCTAAGTAATTAACTCGTGTATCTACTTAAATATTAGTTTTAAAATTGATCGATTCGCCCAACTTCGGACTGATAATATACACGACACAGTGTTATCGAACACGTTGTACTGTTATCATATCACATTATAACACTATACTGTGCCCGTCTGTATCGCGAACAACACAAATACCACGCCATGTTACTACTAATATCGCGTTAAAATAATTTATTTGAAACTGATTGTGTCTACATCAATACCGATCGACGGTCCGTTATCGGGTGTTCACACGCAAAATATCAATAACAACGTGTGATGACGATTTACATATTTCACGACTAGACCCCAGTCACGGATTATACTTAACGTTATGGAATTTGCGTTTTTATGGAATAACTGCGCGTCCGTTCCGCTCGTTCAGTGACTGTTATATATTATAATACAGTAGTGTACGACCATTATATCAGCCGACACAGTGATCGATAAATATTTCAATAACTGAACTAGGGCTGGGAATTTTTTTGGATTATTCGATTATTGATAATCGATTATTTTTGATTCTGAACGAAGTGAAGAAGCTAGTGTTTTTAAAATGATGTTTATTTTTTTTTTCTGAAACGACTCGGACACCATTATTTTTTGATCCGAACTTTATGAAAATTTAAACATAGATAGAAAATAAAATAATATAAACAACTTTCTTCGTTCAATAACGTTTTATTGAAGAAATGGTTTATCGTTTCTTTAAAATTAAATACACCCGTTAAGAGAATCCCACCCGTCGCGCGGAGAACACCCATCGTGCGAAGTATGTCCGGCTTTTTGATTGTAAAATAATAATCGATTAATCAAATAATTAAAAATATTCGGACAACTTAAATAATCGTCTAGTCGAAAATGATTGTTTAATCGAAAATAATCGTACAATTTAAATAATCGTTTAATCTAAATTATTGATCAAGCAGTCTAAATAATCGTGTAATTTAAAATAATCCTAATATGATTTTAATATAGTAAAACCTTTCTAAAACGGAGTCGCTTGGGACGGTCCAATTTTTTCGTCAGGTTTTTCGAAATGCGGTTACACTCTTTACCTCTTGAAGCCAAGGTTTTTTGGGCTTTCTGTTATATTCAGAGTTATAATACAACTGTGAAAACTTAATTTATGGTATAAAAAATTTAAATCATTTTTTTACACATAAATTTAAATTGATAAATATTAATTAATTAATAACCGACTGTAAAACAATAATCGATTAACGATTACTAAATCCATTAATCGCCCAGCCCTAAACTGAACACAAACATTACGACGGCCTATGAGCATTACACTGGCTAAAGGTTTTGATCCGACAATTTATATTCAGCGTTTACTAAGTATTTAGTATTTTGTTTCCCCCCCCCCCCGACGACAGCTATTCGTATTTAAATTTTCGTATTGTGTGTGACCACTACGTGACTTATAAATCTGATGGATGTTAAAATGAAAAAAATAAATAAATAAATAATAATAAATAAAAATACGAGACTGGCTGTGGAATTTTTAATTCGCTGAAGCTATATGGGCGTATAGGTACGTAGTCTTGTCATTTATGCCTTTTATAAAGCGACAAAGGTCTAATTATTCAGCGCAGTTTTTGTGTGGACATTGCAAAACACGAGATGTGCATTTTAATGTGAAACCCGGTTTGATCCTTTCTTTCTTTTTTTTTTGGTTTACGTTCTATTGTTATAATATTACGTGGTCATCATATACGTGTTGTTTATTTCAGAGTAAAAATCTAATTTTTTTTCCTCCGAACGATACACTAGACGAAAAATGTATTTTCGTTTCATACTATTAGATTAAAAACAATACACTTTAATTTGAACGTTTGACGTCATTGATAGAATTTTAGAACGCACGTCGTAAACATAAAACTTAGAGGTCGATTCGCGATGAAAAAAAGACAAAAACAAAAATGTTTTCTAACATCTTAATTTAAAGTTTGGTCTACACTCATGTTATTATAATTTATATACAAGGTGTCTCACCTTTTTTTGTTAATAATTTAAAACTACGTTAATACTAGATAAAATAATATTTTGTACTATTATAGTATATTATACACGTTGTTTTAAGTAATTATTATTATTATTTTAGTTACTCAATATTTTTTCAAAGAAGGAATAAATTTTTTAATATTTAAATTTATCATTTTCGATCAATAGTTTAAGAGCTAGTTAAATTCAGAGTAATAGAATAGTGATTAGTAATTTGTATGAGATATGCCTTGATTTTCTTTTCCAATCTCCAAACCTTGAATAGTACTCAAAAAACTTCAAACTATTTTGTCGAAAAAGAAAACAATAAATATCAACAACATTTTGACACAATAATAATGGTTTCTATTCAAAAAATACTTACATATAATATGACAAATGTTCGACATAAAATATAGTACTCAAATAATATTTTATTTTCATAAAAATATTGTGTTATTATGTTATTTTAAACTGTTCACCGAAAAAGTTTATTTGAAAAAAAAAGTTATTGATTGGGACACACGTGGCGAGACGCCTTATACGTATATTTTATAAGGGAAAAAAAATAAAAAGTTTTATTCAATAATAATAAAAAAATAAAATACTACGGAACATATATGTATAATACAATAGATTTAAAAATCATGATTCAATATATTTTCTATTGTTCTTTATATATTTAAGTTTATTAACTTAACCTATGACTATAACTTTTGTGTTAATTAACGTGCACATTAAGAAACGTAGTATTTATAGTCTGTTTTACAATTTAATAGAAAAAAATATATAAATAACAAAAATCGTTTTCTGTTTATCGGCAATAATTTTTCCTACTTTCATAGCTCATAAACACGGTGTTATTATCTCAACACACGGTCCGTAACCGCTACTACAGCACATGTGACATTATCGGACGGAAGATTTCAAATAAACTTCGCACGTTGGGTGAGATTCTCTTGACGGGTGTATTGAATTTTACAGAAACGATAAATCATTTCTTCGATAAAACGTTTCTGAATGAGGGAAGTTAATAATATAAAAACTAAATGAGAAAAAAAAATATTAGAAAAATGTCCAAAATTTTTTTTACACATTTTCAAAATTTTCTTGCTCCAAAATCGATCTTATATGATTTTCTATCAATGTTTAAATTTTCATATAGTTCGGATCAAAAAATGATGGTTTCCGAGTCGTTTTTGTCAAATTTTGGGTAGTTTTTTCCAAAAGAAAAATGAAGAATTGAAAAATTCAAAAAAAATGACCTCTTTAAAGTACAATCTAGAGGCAAAAAGTCGATGATCGAAATTTTTGGACAAGTATTTCCATACCAAAAGTTGTACGCAGCAAAAAAAATAAACATCATTGTAAAAACACTAGCTTCTTTTATACTTTAATAATTAAACTTTCATTCCCATAACAAGCAACTATGAGTCATTTCTGAAATAGGGCGCGCAATTAGCTGAAATAAGTGACGAAATATCACTGTAATAGTGTGACAATAATATTGTAATAATTGTTACATTCCATTATACTTTATTAAAAACATTTACAATCAAAATATTTTAAGTTCAAATCATTTCTGGCAATCACAATGATTTTTGTTCGACTTCAGGTTTTAATGTACGTTTAATTCAACCTAAGCACACACCAACGAAACAGTAGATGTGGCCAGTAAACTGTTTATAAGGGTTGATTAGCTACCCCTCAGCGCTACGTGGTTGGACAAATACACTGCACTCGTATTTTGTGATTCGTGTCGTGTATAAAAATCTCATAACTGGACACATGGACATTTGTGACCTCGGCAAACGTAAAACGTTTTTTTGTCGGAGTTTTCTTGTCGTGTTTACCGCAAACTCGGTGTTTCACATCATCATAATAATAATAATAATAATATATTAAGTAAAATACGAACTCTCTCATTCGTCTCGACGTCTCGTCCATAAGAATAATATTAACGATGCGCGTAAAGTGAATAATATTATACAGAACAAATAATCCGGTAAGATGACGCGTCGGTGAAAGCTCGTCCTTCGTCCGTTCACTTCCCGGATTATTGGAGGAGAAGGCATATAGACGTGCGCGTGCACAGGGGGGTTCCGGACTGTACGGGCACACCCTGACTCTGTTTTGTTATTAGTAAACCCAAGACTCAAACATTCCCAGTTGATGGGTACTAAATATTTAAAACAAATAATCTTTTAAAATTTTTAAACCGATACTCGTACTAATACAGAGAAATATTATTGGTAAACTAGAGAGTAGATTTTAAATTTACTAAAAATGGGTACAGTGCTCATATGTGCACGTGTACGAATGGATAAGGAATCTATAAAGACGATTGTGAAAGTCAGGATAAAAATATATTTTTGATGTCATTGATTCCAAATATTTAGTGTGTATTTATTTCCTGTTTCTTTTTTTAGTTAAATATTTGTATTTGATTAACGAAACATTTCATGAGATGTACAGTAATTACTTACTTTTGAAACGATTCGGATTCCCGACTCAAAGAATGCACCTTAAAAGTCTGAACACACTTATGATGGGTAGGTGCAAGCTCTTCTGACGAACTATAGCGTTGTAGGGTATAATTTAAAATTTGAAAGCAACAATAAATCTTTGAGTTCAAAAGACTGTTTTCAAAAATATTCGAGCGTAACTCAGTAAACAATTTTGTAAACAACTTAGAACTCGCAAATTTAAAAGATAAATAAAATTACCTACTGGTAAAGATACTAGAAAATTATAAGGTTAGGTTACATGTGTGTGACAATTGCAAATCAAACTGTTATTTTTAGAATAACAACTAAAAATAACGAAAAATGATAGGAATCATCTTTCATATTTTCACTAAACGTAATATTTTATAATATTTGACCAAGATATGTTTTAAAAGACTATTTTGAATTTTCCGAAATGGACCAATCCATATAATTCCTATCAAGTAAATGATGTTTACGTTCTAAATTGAAGGACTGAACAAAATGTTCGTACTATTTTAATGTCCGAAAACACGGCAATAGGCAAAAAAGAAAAGAAGCAATGATGTTTCTATCAGAATCTAAAATAGTTAAGTTCATCATAACTAAATTGACAAGTAAAATACATATATTTTAAATTTTATAAATTTTTATACTCGTATCCACTTAATTAAAAACTATTTAAAAATTTAACGCAAATCGTATTCAATAGATGATCGGTCAAGACAAAGGTGTTAAAACAAAGAAACAAATTAATATTACTAAATATGAACATATCTAGTCGATAAAATCACGATCAGTGACTAAAAGTATTTAAAAGATTAACATGCAATAATATAATTTATTTTATTTAACTTGTAATAAATTATGTCGTTCGATTAAGAACCGCATTTCAATTTAAAGTTCATTTTTCGGTCTGCATAGGAATTACATATTTCATTTCATATAACACATACATCAAAAGTTGAAGTGGAATATGTTTTTTGTATTTTCTAAACATGTTTTATCATTTTCCAGTTATTTTATTAATTTCATACAATATACAATATCTTAGTGCAATAACTGTTTTAATAAAGTATATATTAGATAAATATTAAGGGAGTTGTTGCGGTTAAGGTCATTTTTAATTGCATTTTTAGCCATTTTTTTTTTTTTTTTTTTTTTTAATATAAATCTGGACCCCAAAAATTATTGATAATAACTTAAAACGGTTTGATCGTGATTTACGTTAATAATATTATGTGGTCAAGTAAGGCACATAATATACATAAGTTGAAGTTCATCAACTATATTCAGCTATTCGGCGTCGTTGTTACTTTTCGTCTAAACTAGGTAGAGAGTTTAAATAATAATAATATGTTGAATCGCCAGCGAGTGTGGGTCAACGAATTATCACGAAATATATTTGTTGGGCGCATTCATTATTAAATAAGTATACTCATACTATACTCACAACAGTATATAATATACTGTGTAGTTAAACTGTTTTCGTTAGAAACGTATTATACATATATAATAATATATGGTACAGTAAATGTAATTATTGTGCGAGTGTAGATTTTAATAATTTTGGCTTTTAACAAAGTTTCTTTTAATTTTTTCCCCTTATAAAATCACAAGTTATTGGTGTACGATCACATGTCAGGCACAGTTTTGCTCTTTTAACTGCCGAGAGAAATAATAAATTATTATTTTCGTTCGCGTAACGGATCATTAATTGTATAACTGTGTATAATTTATGTGATAAAAGCACTCAAAATCTTATAGTTTTCCACGAGCTCTTATTTTTCTTTTTATTATTCATTAATAAATCCGATATTTAAATTTAATTTAATTTGATATATATATATTTTTTTTTAATTCTGAGACAGGTAAATCGATGGACTGATTATAATAAATGGATTAGTTTTACAGCAGTGACACATGTATGTATACGTACACGTGAAATTACGTTTTGGGGCACTAAAAGTGGTTGAAAAGTTTCTTTCAGTTCTTATTCCTTCTACTTCGGGTACTTCAGAGAACTTTTTGTAAAACGTGAGAAATAACTGCAGAAAATCTTAGCTAGACAGTAGAATATACCAGTGACTAGATTTTCGCGAAATCGGTTCCAACAGACTCCCACGCAAAGTCAATGTATGTGTCTTGAGATTTCAAAAGTCAATTACCGAAAATAGGATTCACTCGTTATAAATGTTCTACGAAAACACATCTCTTATGGATGACGTCTGTATCCGCCTCTCCGGCCCCTCCGCGATTACACCGTGTTACGTGTCAATATGTCTACACTCTGTTTACAGCACCGGGGATCTATGTCTAGAAGTGTATGGTGGAAAGGGAAGAAATGTGACAGAGGACAGTAGGAAATTTCATTACATGAATTCCAAGGGGTTTCTGTTTGTAGATGTGAGGGGTGTGAGGGATTTCACAGCCTCGCACACTAGAACTTTCTTGACACTGTATACACAATTTTATCAGTATCACTTTGTATAGGATTAACAATAACATTACTTCAATTTAATGAAATATCGGCCACGGGGTGATAAATTTCCGTTTCACTTCTCTCCTTCGGATTCGTTGTAATTATAATAATATAATACGAATTTTTTTGTAACTGTGTCTCGGATCATTCACGCTGTTTTTTGATGAAAAAAGCAATTTTGCTTCGCACTATTTTTCCATTGAGCATCACTCGCTCCGATGTTCCGTTCGCTTAGCTCACTTCATAAAACTTCACCAACTTGCTTAGCAAGTTCGTGTCGCGTTCGATCCAAATCGATATCACTCCCCCCCCTCTTGTCTTTCTTTTCAAAGTGGAAAAATTTCAGCTTAATAATCGACTTGCTGTGAAACGTGGAAACGTATTGTGACTGCCAGTGATTCGAAGGACCGGTAAAAAAAATTATGTGATCCCAAGTGGCACTAAAAAATTCGTACTCAAAAATGTACCTATACCTATAGAAACTATGGTGTTATTCAAATTGTTAAGTATTGAAAATGTAGTTATTTTTCTAGTTTTTACAATGACTTCTATCGTAACAGGTATAATTAAATACATTTATGATATTACGATGAAAAATATTTATTAAAAATCACACAAACAACATATTTTGGATATTATTTTGAAAGGATATCATACATATATTTTCAATAGAATCTCCTTTTAAAGTGATCCTTTCATAGATTGCCAATGAATGTGTACAGTGTATACCTATGGGCTAGACGAATTAAAATATTTATTATTTCGCATGTAAAATAAATTTGAATAAATCGATTATCGTGAGATAGCAACAGGGATAACTGAAGTTATCAAATTGAGATTTCGTATTAACGTGACTTCACGCCGCCAGTACATATTTCAGCCTTATTTGATATAATATTATTTTTACGCGAATTTGACAATCGTCACATCCGAGCGGAGAACACGAGACAGGAGCGCAAACACACGAGACAAATACATGTTGTCACTGCCCACGAGGTGTCGCGCGATATTTTATTAAAATGTATTCATGGAATACCTAGAAATTACAAGTTTTTTTTTATAACGGTGAAATCGTCATGCCACTACTTCGATTTCGTTTTCATCGCGATGTGTGTGACCACTGAATTCTTTATGACGTGTTATTTTACCACTCAGCGAACAACGATCAATACTACATATATTATAGTATCATGTTATGCGTACGTAGCGTGAAATATTTCGCGAATAAGAAATGCATTATTGTTAAAAACTATAATATTGCTAAATAATTATAAATTAATAACAATAATCTAAGTTCACTATTGATGACAAGTGTAAGCTCAACATTGGAATCGATTGTCCATTTTTTATAGGCAAATCGTTAATGAAACTCAAAATCCACCATATTAAATTTCCAACCGATTCCTAGTGACGATCACCATACATAAATCATCACCTATAGATATTATTATTAATGAACGTGTTATAGTTAAATACTTTTCCAAAATATAAAACACTATATGAATAGTTTGTGTGTATACCTACTGAATGGTTCGTAAACAAATTATGATATTATTTTCATAACTTTTTCCTTACAATTTTTGTCTGAGAATTTATTGTAGTGAATCTTAATTGACCGAGCATAATATTTGTATTACAATTTACATAATATCAATTAGTTGTCATTAATTTCTCATTGCATCTGATATATTATAATATTGTTTTTAAGAAATATTTCAACAGTAATCCGTTAATCCTTATTAAATGTATATAAATATGCAATCAAACCGTGTTACATTGAGTTTTGATCGAAATTTGACAATTTTACAGCTTATAGAAAGTTGTCTTGCATAATACAACACGATTTTATCAGTTTCTTTTTCGTCGACCACCGCGACGCTCGTAAATGCACTTAGTGGATCGCGTTATTAAAAGACGAACCAATAATATAATGTTATCGGTCCATTATAAATCTCAATAAATACGCTTCCATAAATAACTTAAGTAGGGATTTCATATCGTTTATTTTCGAAAAAAAAAAAAAAAAAATATGTGTAAAACGTACAGAAATTTTGTATGATACGACACCTAGAAGGCTAGAAATATCCATTGTGAACGATCCGTATTGTGTTTTTAACCATAAAAGTAAAATAAAAGTTTACGAAGAAAAATGTTGTTTCGATTGTCGAAGCATTTGTATAAACATCTACGTTTTATAACTCGTATTGGCACGCGTACTTTTTATAACCGTGTGATTTATACTCAGACGACCACAATATGTATAAATTTGGTAAATTCCTTTTTTCTACGAGGGCGAGTGAACCGTTTCGGAAATTCGTCGCCACAAGTAATTTATACGTTTACAAAGAGTGTATTGTAAAACAACGTTATGTTAAAATGTTATAAATCATAATGAAACATTTTATGATCTTGAATTCGAAATTATTCAAAACGCACAATTAAAATTAAAGTGTCTGAGATGAGAAAATGAATTTTTAGTAGATATTTGGCGTACGAAATATCTGGCTTTACGCTTTCCGAGGAACACTATTTATCGCCCCTTCAGCGGTACAATTTATGTGCATGTCATGTTTGTGTTAGTACTCGGTCGAGTGGTTTAGTGGAAATAAGAGCCGATTTAATTAATTGCGACTGTTATACTCACACGCAGGGTCACGCAGTACTCGTGTTTGTTTTTATCAAAGAGAAATAATTGTGAAAATGTGTACAAAAACGGTCGTTAAATTAAAAGCTAACACGTTTTTAATTGTTATTTATATAATATTACGTATAAGCACACCTACTTATAACTCTATTTGTTGAATGTAAAATACCTGCGAGTGCAATATTACATTTGAATTTTTAATTAAACCTAAGCACTACTAAAGTATAAGAACTGTACCTAATTCGTTATATATTCCCTTTTGTCATCCAGTGAAATGGTTTTGGCCCAATTATATCCAACCCAACGACACACCATAATATTTGGTTTACAAGACCGGCGTTAGTGGAGGAGGACGAAGGTTATAAGGGAACGATTTATTGATAACATATAATTTAAATTAGCGTTAATGGACGACTAAACACACTACTTGGCACATTTTTCGAAAAAGGATATGAGATAGCTCAAACGATGAATTTCTTGTAGATCATAAAATAATTTGCGAAATCGAAGACAAGGATCACAATTTATGTTTAAAAGTTAAAAATATATGTATCAAAATAAAATATCATTTCATGTATTATTTTCATTATAAGAAGTATGTGTTGTTAATTATCATATTATATACCCTATAATTAATATTCTACAGCTGGAAACTGTACACGGATTTTTTTTATTTATCTTCACATTAAAAACTTAGCTTTTAATGATTAACTATCAATAATTTACATCTTAATAGTCATAAAAAAAAAAAAATTAAAAATTTGTAAAAATTGAATTGAAGAGGGGAGGGGCAAGTCATGGTTTTAACAAGGGTGCAAATATTAGTAGTATCTGAACGATTTACTCGCCTTAATCAAATCAAAAGCGTAGGAAAATTTAATTTCAAACGAATAGCTCGTTTAAAATTTAAGAATAAAATGAACATTACAGTGCCCGGATTTATTGGCATTCATCACGTACCAAAGTACGTACACAAAATCAATCTTTGAGAAAGCGAAATGTAATTATTTTGCAAACACACAGACCGTTTGTTTGAGAAGATTTAATGTTTTTACAATCCTCGTAAAGTACCACGCGAGAAATACATAATTCGAATACGTATCGACGTATTCGCTATTGACTTACCCCCCTCCATCCCCCCAATTGCAAAACGATGTTTTTTATTACAAAAGCATCGTGTTTACATTGAATATTTTATTTTTGTTTTAAACTCGACAACAAGGGAATCAAACGGTGGCGCGTGCTTGCATTGCCACAGACGTACACGTGCACCAATCAGACAGTATCAGATGTATCACGCTGGGCAAATTATGGTCAAACACTCAGAATCGTAAAACGAGTTGAAAATATTTGAACAAGATAAAACCAGACGATAAAACGTATTCAATATAGTAGTGATGCAAATTTGGCCAGCGAGACACGTACACTTGAAACGTAAATTATATTACAGAAGACGACTAAATGATACTTGGACTTTATTGGGACCGGTGACGTTTTTAACGTTGTCGGTTTTGGGATGTGATAAAGAATATTAAAAAAAAAAAACGGGACATACTTAAAATGTAAAAAAAAACCGGACATACTTCGCACGATGGGTGCACTTCGCACGACGGGTGGTATTCTCTTGACGGGCGTATTAAATTTTAAAAAAACGATAAATCATTTCTTCAGTAAAACGATTCTGAACAAAGGAAATTAATAATATAAGAAAAAAAAAATTTTCGAAAAATGTCCAAAATTTTTTTTCACATTTTCAAAATTTTCTTGCGCCAAAAT
>JAIPRM010003480.1:0-25969 GCA_025469315.1 Stegophylla sp. TES_Ste_2020
TCTCAATTCTTCAATTTTTTTTTTTTTGGAAAAAACTACTCAAAATTTGACAAAAACGACTCGGAAACCATCATTTTTTGATCCGAATATTATGAAAATTTAAACATAGATAGGAAATCTTATAAAAAAGATTTTGGCGTAAAAAAATTTTGAAAATATGAAAAAAAAATTTAGACATTTTTTGAAAATTTTTTTTTTCTTTTATTATTAACTTCCTTCGTTCAGAATCGTTTTACTGAAGAAATGATTTATCGTTTCTTTAAAATTTAATATGCCCGTCAAAAGAATACCACCCGTCGTGCGAAGTACACCCATCGTGCGAAGTATGTCCGACTTTTTTTTTTATATTCAAATATTATTATTATGATTCAATAATAGGGAATAATTCAATTGGATTTTCATTAAATATCTACAATATTGTCATAATTTAACGTCTAACTTATTGATTTTCTCTTAAAATAAACCACTGCAAAAATTTTGTCACCAGGGGAATCACCTTATTCACTCCAACCTAACTTCACCACTGATTGACTTATTAAAATGTTTGTGAAATATTTTATAACAGTTTTGAATTAAATTTATTCTGTTTCGTTCTGGAAGTGCCCGTTTTGTAAACGTGAAACTTTGCCACTTATAATAATTGTATATAACGTTTTGAATCGTAGTAAGAAATTGTTTTTCATGCTAATCTACTTTATATCGGATCGTACCTTAGAATTCGGATTAATAATATAATATCATTTTCGTATCGTCTCATGATATCAATCAGCGGCCGCCATGATATAATAATGCCACAAACTGTTTAATTTTCGACGGACGTTTTGCGCGCAAAATGATTTCCCGTGATAATAGTAATAATAATAATAATAATAATTATTATTATTATTATTATGGTAATATTTTCTTCCTGTGTGTCCGTGCCTCAGAGGCTTCGCAGTGGATCAAAACTAGTTAATTTAAACGCGTCACCGGCGCGGCATTCGAGCTCATAATAATAAATTGATTATTATCGGTCGAGTTGTCTCGTATTCGATTTTCAACGCAAATAACATGACGTCCAAAATTATTATCATAAGCATTATGGAAATTGTCGTTTAAATTGACAGACAATAGGGACCGGTGAAAATCGGAAGCTATAGGCTAAACAAATATATATCGAATTAATTCCTGTAATATAGCTCGGTGGAATCCTCATCACGTTTTCCGAACGGCTGTGCGGATCAGTGTCATAAACAGTTATCGGATTTCCTCTAAGCGACTCTTTAATACTATAATATCATTAATTTAATTATCTTATTTATTTTTTTTTTTTATTTGACATTTTATTATATTTTATATTAATAATTATCATATAATTTAATTACTGTGTGTGTGTGTGTGTGTGCCGTGTGATTTTCGGCTCAAAACTTAAAAAAAAAGATATTCAAAATTAGAAGAAAAAAAGTTGGTTTATTTATTATTTAATATGTTAATTTGTACAAACTCAGAATATGAAATATACAAAAATAAATTAACAAATTATAAATACTCGTATTGTTGGAGAGCTGATTGATATGTTGACGTCTTAATGAAGTAAAAATATATAGTTAAGCAAATATATTTCCAGTATTAGAAGTAGCTAAAAATTAAATATATCTTTTAAAAAAGAAAAAAATCAATTTTTTAGAAATTATTAAATATGTAAAGGTAAATATGCGTATAAAAATCAAAGAAATATTAATTTTTCACTAAAATTGACCAAATATGTAAAATATACATATTCAATTTTCAATTTTTATTCTCATCATTGTAACACACATTTATAGCTTGGTCTGCTATAAATCGAGACTCGAGAGCATATACAATAATGTGCAATTTCTTCAACTTCAGAACACAAAAAAAAATATAGTCCTTACATTTTATAGTCGGTGTAATATACGTAACTTATGGCCATAATCAATGGCATCCACAGATATTTTTCTATTAAGTTAAACACAGTTTTACCTTAAAATGTCAACACTGTTGTGTAAATAATTTCATTTTATCGTTTCTACTCAATCAATATCACATCTCAGTTTCTTTTTGTAGAAAATATTGTAAACTGACGTTTTTAGTTATTAGTAAAGCCCGGAATACATACATGTTTTACTTAATAAACACTCGTACGTCTATGGAGATTTGAAATATCAAAACTTCATAATATAATACCCAATTTAAACACCTGCAAATTCTATTTTACTTAATTGGAGGATTATTGAATATCGGTAGGTAAATGTTTATAATATGCATATTCAATGAGTTTTTAATAAGTTAACAATTTTTACTTAAGATAAATCAATTTTATTTAAGTATAAAATTGTTGACATTATCTTCTAGAGGAATTTTTTTTTTTAAATATTGTTACGTCTGTTTCAATGCATTAGTTTGAAGCATTAGTATACTGCAGAAATTACAACATTAACAGTGGAGATTCTTTTTCTTTTTTCTTTTCATTGTTTATTTCTTATACTTTTGGGAAAATTATTAAGTAATTAAAATGATACGTAGTATTCACAATCTGAGATCGTAAAATATTGAATATTAATCTACTTATTGAAATTGAAATTATATAATAATAATTATTGTTGTTTTCGATAAAAAGTATTGTACTTTTCTTTAATCTAAAAATGATGCATTATTATATAAATACAATTCCAGTGAACGGAAAATACTACTTTTCTGACAACTGCATGACAAAAAAATATTTCAGCTCGTCAAGAGACAAAAAATAGTATGTGTGGATTGTGCAGGAAGGCAATTTCGGTCTTTGGTATAATATAGCCCTTGTCGCAGCTCGTGCCGCGTACGTCTTCCGTAACTGAATTGCATACTTCCCTTCCTTGTCACACAATATACTATTAATTTAATCCAAACTTTATGAAAATTTAAATTTGGATAGACTGTAATTTATAAAAACGTTGGTAAGTCGCTTTTTTTTATTTATTTTTTTTTTCTAATGTTTTTTTCTCGACATTTTTTTTCTTTTTTTTAGTAAACAATAAAAAATAAAACTAGTTGAGTAAAATATATGTATATATATATATAATTTTTTTTTTTTTTTCTGTACATATTACAAACTTTTTGATTTTAAAGTATAATTTTCTTGAATAAATCGAAGCACCGCTCAGAAACGTTTTATTGAAGTGATTTGCTGTTTCTTTAGACTACTACTAATTCACTTGTTCTTTATATCTTTTGGATTTTCAGGGAACTTTCTTTATTCAGGAAACCAATCACCATATTTGAAATAGGTAGTTATAATTATTAATAAAAAATTATTTCTTTATTCGAAAAACTATCTATTTCAAACATTTTAAGCATTTTAAATAATGCAACATCACAGCACTGCTAATAGAAAGTATGACAGTGATTATCCATAAATAAAAAACTATTATAGAACTTTCTGTATTGTGCTTCTTTGTTATCGCATTTCTATCCCGAAAATTTATAAAATGCATATCGAAGAAAAAATTGACTTAATGATTTTTCATTGGAAATTCTACACTCTGGAGATTCGAGCCCATATTTTAAGTTGATTTTTTTTTCAACATTTGAACAAGGCACTTAAATTTATAGCCGAATTAATGTTAGGCAATAGGAGACATTCCCCCTCTTGTTTATAAAAATAGGTTTTCTAGCTGTAAGAAACACCCTTTTTTATCTCATAACAAGGGTTTGGAAATTATAGCATTTGCATATCTATCATAGATACAGTAAACATTGCAGAGTGATATACAAATACGTTTTATGGTACAGAGAATGCAATAATTATAAAATTTTACGAGCATATTTTTGCATATTTTAGAGGTTTTTCATATTTCAAATTTTTTTGGTAAATTAACGTATTTTCAACGATTTTTTTATAATTACCATCATTATTTATGGATAGTGATTGTTTAAAAAGTAATAATTAAAATGTTTGATTACAAAAATTTGTTTTGAGTAAAGTAAAACTATTTGTGAAGTCACGTTAATGTGCAACATCAATGTGATTTATAAAATATACTTTATAAAAGTATTTTGAAACGATAGAAATTAAAATAGTTTTGCTGGCTGATTAATTGAAATACGTCGCATACGCGTACTTAAATATCTGCAGACTACATTTATTTTTGCTCCACTAATATGAAATATTAATAGTTATTTAACTATTTATTAACTATTAATTAATTAAAAATTTCATTAATTTAGTTTTAAATTATTGACTTTTATTTATTCATCAATAATATAAAAATTAACAAATTACAATTTTTTTATTTTTTTAAATTCTGATAAAGCGAAGACGCTAATGTTTTTACAATGATGTTTATTTTTTTTTCTTCTGTGGACAATTTTTCGTGTGGATCTACAAGTTCAAAACTTTTGATCAGCAACTTTTTGAAACCAGATTTGCCTCCAATTGATTCTTTAAAGAGGTTATTTTTTAATTTCTCAATTCTTATTTTTTAAAAAAAAACTACACAAAATTTGACAAAAAATTCTCGAAAACCATCATTTTTTGATCCAAGTTTTATAAAAATTTTAATGTAAATAGAAAATAATATAAAAAACGAGTTTGAGGTAAGAAAATTTTGAAAATGTAAAAAAAATTTTGGACATTTTTCAAACACTTTTTTTCTCATTGAATTTCCCCCCTTTTCTTTATTTATTAGATAAAAAAAAGTAAAGTAAAATAAAGTAAAATGAAGTTAAGTAAAGTAAAGTGAAGTACAGACAAGAAAACCGGATATAATTCACACCACCTATTCTTCACTCTTCAGGTCATATACTCTTGGTTGGTGTGTTGAAAATGACGACTATTATTGTTCTTTATATTATTAACTTCTTTCGTTCAGAATCGTCTTATTGAAGAAATAATTTATCGTTCCTTTAAAATTCTACTCACCCACCAAGAGTATCTGACCCGAGAAATGGAAAATATCCGTGGTGCGAAGTATGTCCGGCTTTTTTTTTTAATGCTTGTTTTCATATTTTTTAAGTTTTTCATGGCATATATAAACGTAAATTTTAATGTTTTGTAGTACAATAAGACCCGAACTTCCTCATTACACTTGTCAGTTAGTTCTCATTTTCACCACATATTTTTAAATAGTTAAGTTCTGAATCAGAATTACACCCAAGACCCGACATCTATTTTAAAAAATTATTTTATCAATTTTTTTTTTTTTTTTATTTCCCCACCTATTCATGGCATCTGTAACCAATCTCATACGATATCAATCAACTTATAATACTAAAAGTATATTTATGAAAGTTTAAAGTGTTAATACCCGATTTAGATTTTCTAATAGTACTTATATGTGAATATATTTGTTGGAAGTACTTTCTAAGAAAACAAGTATATGGTACACTAGTGATAACTTCTCATTGTTCTGCGAATCACATATTAAATAAAAACACTCGAGATCCCACATAAAAACAACGAAACTTTATCAATAATAACCAGTAACTTAAAGTTTTGTAGATATAGCCAGTGCTGGGCATGAAAAAAAAGAGTAGACAAAAGATTCAACTAAAGATTTAATAAAGTGCGTTCAGTCCTTTTCTTTCTTTTCGCAAAATAAACTATATATTTCATGTGAAGGCAGTGAAGGCACACTATCCATACACACTATATAAAACTCACTGTAAAAATAAGACAAATGTTTTATTTTATTTTAGAAGTAATAGTTTTTTTAATATTTAAATTACATTATAAATAATAATAATCGGAAAGTATTTCTCAATTTTTGGCTGATCATTTTGGGTAATTAAAATTGTCCGCAGATGATTTTTTTCTGATTTTCAATCAACATTCTATTATCATAATTATCAGCATCAAAGTTTTCACAGTTTGTCCGGTACGATAATTAATACCAAATTAGACATAATATACTCTAAAACCAGGAATCACAACATTTTTAACCATGCAAGCTACAATTTTTCTAAACTTTTCGTTAATGATCACATTAAAAAAAAAAAAAAAAAATTTAACCATATATAATATTAATTATATTATTACAAACAAAAATCACGACATGAGTATAAGTAATCAGTTACTATTATTTTCTATTTTTTTTCTTAGCAAAATATTATTTGAAGTGAATTAAAAAAAAAAAAAGATGTATAGAAAAATTATAAAAAATTTTACAATTATTCGTAATTTGATACATATATGGTATCATTTATATAACTTCGATCTATAAAGTCCAAAAATAAACATTTGAATCCCTGAATCCTGTTCATAATTTAAAAGTCAATTGATAATTAATTGCTATATATTGTAATTCAATATAAGTGCATGTTAATTTAAATTTGTAATTCGTAATAAATTATATAATTTTAAATTTTTAGATTCTGAACTAAGTGAAGAAGCTAGTGTTTTTACAATGATGTTTATTTTTTTTTCTGTGTACAACTTTTCGTATGGAAATACTTATCCAAAAGTTTCGATCAGTAACTTTTTAAAACCGGATTTGCCTCTTGATTGTACTTTTTGTAATTTTAATAGTAAAAAATTAACCTTAAAGAATTAAATAAATTATTATTCGTGTTAATTAACTCATATAGTAACAACAAATACAAATACCACTTATAACAGATTTTCTTTCGTTATTTTTCAAAGCATATTATGTTGTAAAAAGATCAACAAGTCGCTGTAAATTATTGTTGTTTTAATGATACTGATATCGATAACTCTTAGATCCTCATTTTTCGATATATTATATAATTAATTTCCTACAACCTCTGATTATCTGCTATTAAATTTTAAAAATATTTTTGTTCCTTAACGTAAGTAGGTGTACAGGAAATAATAGAACATTTCATCTATTTTTTCAAAATATAAATGAAATGGATAACACCAGTATATGTGTATCTTATTTAGAGTTAAAATTAAAGGGTAAAAAGTTTTTAAAAAATATGTTTATAATTTTACCTAAAAATAATTATTGAGAACAATTTAGTGCTAAATCATTCTATCTTTTTCTGCTTTTGATTTTAACCGATTTTGTAAATAAATTACTGCTGTTCTTGTAACAAATAATTTAGTTAAATATTCAGTTTAATTAGACATATAATTATTCACAAAAAGAGAAACGCACAGTTAAAACATTCAATAAAATTAATGAATTAGAAATAATTAATATTAATTGGCTTTAATTACATGATTAATTTTAATTATATTATTATTCACATTTTGACGACAGTAAGAGTTTTGAATAAGATCGTGTCTATACTATTTATTTTTAGATTTATACAGAAATTATCAGCAACTTAAATATTAATTATACACAACTAGACGATGTTGATCAATGTTTAATTAAATTAAAAATAAATGAGCGAACAATCAGTCAAGAACATTTACCCAAAGCTGTGAAGCATCTTAATAAAATCTATAATGTATTTTTCAATGATTCTGGACTTGATTTAGAGAAAATAAATTAGTACAAAAAAGACAATCTGGCAATTGACGAAAAATTTTCCTCTTTTGTTGTGTTTGGAGTTGAAATGCTCATAAAGAAACTTGGCTTCCTTCGTTTGTGGAATCTTTTGTCATTTGTCTATTTTAAGTTTTTAAATTTTAATAGACACTACTGAGAGCTCACTTCAGGGTTTTTCTAGCAAGGAGAGGGGAGATAATCCTGAGAAATTTTCTTTCAGAATGAAAATGTTCTAATATTGTGTCATTGACTATTATAAATATCTCTTTAAATAATTAAATTAGAAACAGAAAAAATGATTAATAAACATTACAACCTAAAATTACACACGCTACATACGATTAATAATTCAATATTTTACAATTTATGCTAGGGTGACCATACATCCTATTTTACCCAGGATTATCTTTTAAATTGTCTTTCGGTCCTGTTATCCTTATAAATTTCCTACGGATATCCTATTGTCCTGATTTTTTTTTTTAAATCTATGTCATTATTTTTGTAGTGTTTCGAAAATCATAAATTTAAATTATATTACCATATAATTTAAACATAGATAAACAATAAAATAAAAAACATTGTTGCGCAAAAAAATTTTGAAAATGTGAAAAAAAATTTTGGAAATTTTTCTAACACTTTTTGTCATTAATTATTTTTTTCCTTTTCTTTATTTATTAAATAAAAAAAAAGTAAAGTTAAGTTAAGTAAATTAAAGTAAAGTATAAACTAGAAAGCCAAACATGCTTCGCACCATGAATATTCTTCGCTCTTCGGGTCAGATACTCTTTGTGAGTGTATTTTCAAAATTACAACTGTTATTGTTCTTTTTATTATTAACTTTCATCGTTCAGAATCGTCTTATTAAAAAAATTATTTATTGTTAATTTAAAATTCTACAGACCCATCAAGAGTATCTGATCCGAGGAGCGAAGAATATCCGTGGTGCAAAGTATGTCCGGCTTTCTTGTCTATGCTTTTTATTGATTAAATTTAATCAAATGGATATGTAAAGAATATAAACTTAAGAAACATAATATAACAAATTACTAAAAACTTTTTGTAGTGAAAATCATTAGAGTAAATATCTCATTCTCCTATAAGAATAAATTGCGCACTTTTCTTCTTTTCAATTTTATGTATGTCTATAGTCTAAAGTTATCAAAAAAAAAAAAAAATTCTACAGTAACAAATTGTAATGTTTCCTATTTAAACCTTTGAAATAAATATCTACTGGTTCGTGAAAAAATTAAAAAGCAACAGACATTATGTAATCGAAATTTTAAAATCATATTTTGTTAATTCGTAAAAAATGAAATATCTATGCGCATTTGTTTTAAATTATTTGGTTAAAAAGCTGCATATTCTTGTAATGTTTCCAATTTGGTATTGCTGAACTTACTTTTTTTGTATCCTGTTTTATAATTTTTAAAATATGATCACCCTAATTTGTGCAAGTGTTGTAAACTAATAACCAAGGCTTAGAACTTAATGCATTTACATGTTTGTTTAGAAAGTAAATAGAATAAAATTGATTCTACAAAAATCTAAAGAAAAGATCATATTTTTTAAAAACAAATTGGATCTAAACATACTAGGACAATTAAATATTATTTAAAAATGGATTAAAAATAACAGAAAAAATTATTTTCGGAAAATTATTATTTACTATTGGATGCTTACTTCATACAAAAAATGCCTATCTTTTCTCAATAATTTCACCCTTCATTTCCACCAGTATGTTAATCTCGGTTTCTCTCACCTTGTCTCTCGCTCTACATTAATGTATCATTAATTCAATCAGTAATTTTGTAAAATATTCGTAAACAATTTTACCCCCCAAATACGTTTTACTTCTATTTTACTCCATTGAGGAATGCATTTTGGAAATTCTTATGTACATTTTATCGTATGAAGAATCCCATTTACTAAATTACTTTACGTTTGGTTTTGGTGTTTTCCATGTGTAAAATGAGAGCGAGCAAATTTCTTACATTTCTCTCTCTCTCTCTATATATATATATATATATTATATTTATATGCCCAGAAACATGCAATGAATAATGTTATAATGTAAACGTTATTAAACTATTTTGTTAAATTTAAATGAATGTTATTAAAATATGTAAATAGGACGATGCCCTTAAACCATGATTACTAAATTCAACAAATGATTATTTATTACCTATTTTGCGATTTCGTTATTCTAAAATATAATTATGTATTATAGAGGGTCAGTGAATGAATAAAGTTGATGTTAACTGACAGATTATGTAAAATCGATGAAATATGATACATTACGCGTGTGTATAAAATTCTCAGAATAAATAACCTTATTGTAGAAAAATAAAAGTCGTTATTTTTTCAGCTGTTTGTGTACCTATATAATACTACCAAACTATCCTTCTGAACAACTATTACACGATTTAATTTATTACCTTTATTTAATTACTTATATAATATACAAAAAATATATTTGAATATAGATTAGATTAATAATTAATTGCATTTATCAAATAGCATCAGAAAAAAAAAACTCTCAATAAAATATATATATATTTTTTTCTTTATAATATTAATACGCTATTTAATATTTTATTTAGTATGATTTTCCGTCAGGTAATAGACAGTATAGATTATAATGAAAATAACTTTGAGCAAAATTTGTCCCTCAGGACAATTATACAATTTTGTGATTATCTATTTTTTCTAATATAATTTTTATTTTCGATATAATTAGATGAAAATGTAATAGTATCTTATCCATGTGTACCTTTAATGACCCGTGTTTTTATAGTGATGTTTATTTTTTACCTTTTTTTCTGTAAATACTTTTTCGTATGGAAATACTTGTCCAAAAGTTTTGACTAACAACTTTTTGAATCACAATTCACCTCTAGATGTTACTTTTGACAGGTCATTTTTCAAAATACTCAAGTTTTTTCTAAAAATTCGGGATTATTGCGATATAAAACTACCCGAGTACAAAATATTTATTTTTTTTTTTTTGTTACCTGTATTAATAAACTTTATAACTTTTAAGTAAAATTATTTTATATAAACTGAAGTTCCACTCAGAATCGTTTTATAAAAAAAATTATTTATCGTTTCTCTTAAAATATAACACACCCACCAAATCTCACACGAGGAGTGAAGAATACCTCCATGATGGAGGAAAAAACAAAGGATCAAAATAGGGAATAAGCACATCTAATGGAAAAAACACACAAAAAGCTTAATAAAGTTAACTTCATTGAAATTGGAATTATTTAAAACGTATTTATATATAAGAATAATCTTTCTCTCACGCTCCCTTCAAAAGTAGCATTTTCTACAAAATCTGAGCCCTATATTATAAGGGTTGAACATTGTAGGTATTTAAACTTACTCTTACATCGGTTTCATATTATTTCTATTATCGTTTGAAATCAGTTTAGTCAATTTCCAATTATTATAGATTTAAACATCAAAGCGTATCTATATCGCGTACAGACGGAATAAGTCAATACATTAGCTGTGTGAACTGCATGCATTTTGAAAACAACAATAGCAGAAAATCATGATGAAAATCCGGCAAGCATTTTAGCGAAGAAACGTACTGGTGTTAATTAAAACAGAATTAATATTATAATCGTTATGAAAATCGTGTAGATTCGCAAAAGTATTGACATTATAACGAAACGCTTCCCAATAATTTAATAGGTATAATAATATATTATTAAGGCCCGGAACTTAATGTCCTAAAAATATGTAAAAAAATGCATAAAATGACGTAAAAATGTTAAAAAATGACATTAAATATATATGTATATTTAATAATCTAGTGAAATTTCTTTTTTGTCGAAATTCTTGAAGTACTACAGTAAAAATGACATTAAACATTTATGTTTTATCTCTTAAAAAACTTGCAAAAAAAAATGTAAATACCCTTGAGGATTCTACAAATTCTAGAAATGTAGAATTTATATTTTTCTTAAAATTTTGTTTTTTGTCTACTCTGTAACAAAAAAAAATAATAATAATAATAAAATAAATATGATCGTACCTACTAATTATATTTGCAAATAAATGAACAAAATGTAGAAAAATGGAAAAAATGCACCAAAAATATTAGAAAATGACCGTAAATCGAAAAATTCTCCAAAAAATGCAAAATAAAAATTGTGCCATTAGATTCTGTATTTGATAAATCAAATTTCTATAGAGACGAGCAACACATTAGAGCAAAAGAAAAAAAGATGCAAATGCATCAAGTTCCGGGCCCTAATTATTATTATTAATATTATTATTATTATTATTATTATTATAGTAGGACGATTGGAAGTAACTAATAAATTCGAACCTTTATAAACTCATTATAAATTTTACAGAATTAATTAAAATTTTTGATTGGATTATACCCCGCTCGCTGTGCTGTTCTAACGTCACGTCGTCATTCGTATACGCTTTTTTTTTTTTTTAATTAATAGCACATTCAATTCGAACACATCTCTCTTTAAACTCGCATTAATCTCGTTACGCCATCAATGACACCGACTGCAGCAGTCCTCGCCTGTATGCGAGCAGACAGAATTAATTCGTGTTTTCCACGCATTTCTACTAATGTTTACGGTACGATTGTGTTCGTTTGACGCAATCAACGCGCGCGACGGTTTAAAAGTACGAGCTTACTATATAATAAACAATTAAAAAACGTGCGATAGTAAACATTTCGTCGCGTGATTAATAATATGCATAAAATAGTGTTAGCACGTCGAATGGGCATTTCTTTTTTTATTTCCTATCGCGGCTCGATACGAAACATCAATTTTATTTCACGTTTGGCATTTCATTTTGTTCCGGTGACTTTTTTACTTTTGAATTTTAGGAGTTGTATTTTTCTCGTCGATTGGTACTTTAGTGAATAAATTTATATTATTTCGCTGGATGTTAACATTTGGAGTTGAATGGGCGAATGTCAGATGAATTCTTTGGCTTAACACAGCATCCATGACCATAGTTCAACTAAAATATACATTTTTGAAGACTAACATGTATATTTGTTGGATTTAGCCTCCGCAAAGGCCTGCTAGAAATTGTTTTTGATCTGAAGGGCTTTGAGTGTATAAAGGGTTATATGGCCACTCCAAGCTATTCCCTATTGTACCATGAGCTACCACCACTTTGTATTTTCATTATATATTTTATATTAAATTTGACGTGTTTTAGAAAATTTTATTTTCAAATTAATTTTAATTTATAATTTGTCTAATTTTCAAAAATTTAACTTTAATTAAATAAAATGAATTTTCGCATCGAATAATGAGTTTGTGAAATTATAATATTATTATTGCTTGTTTTAATATTTTTCATTATCGAATGCTGTATGTGATATTTAATGATTTATACAAAACAATAAAATATACGAACTCGTTTTATAAATATACGTATAAGCTATTATTAAACTCCAAAATTGTCAAACCTCAATCAAAATATTTACATATACCTACAATCTACATAGAAATTAACTTTATTTTATATAAAATAAACTTTTGAGGACATAATCCACCGCAGCGTGTTTGTTTATTCGTTATTTGACATCCAAAGCCCGGAAATAAAACGTATCAGTAAAAGAAAAACGATTTAGAATAATTCTATAAATAGGAAAGCAAATAATAATAATCTAACCTAACTCAATAAATCGAATCCTGTATAGTATTCTACGAAAATGTTCGACGAATAATAGCAGGAAGATTATTTATTTATTTTATACTCGACGAATATAAAGACACTTAAAATATTCAATACGTCTTATATTTATGTTCGAATTTTAATGTTTAAGTATTTGCCATTCCATACAATCCAATCGAGAAAATCGAAAAACGCTTCAAAACAAATTAATATATAACCAGTAATTTGTTTTATTATTATTATTAAATCAAATTAATGGTAAACGAGGTACAACATTGAACAATAAGTTACAAAATACAAATCTTCTTTCATAATTCTTTTGCCCAATTAGTGTTTGATTTTATGGTACCTTTGTTACCTATTTCAAGAATAAAACTTCGTGACATTTTTTAATTGGATTTTTTTCGTAGATTCTTAGGAATTTTGTTCATAAGTTTATTTTGTACATATGTAGTAATTTCATAAAATAGATAATTTCACGAAAAGATGACCATTTAATAAAAATAGGTATTACATAACACAAAAATATTTGATCAAATTATTTTATTTTGTTCATTAAATGGTCACTCCAATAATTAGCTATCATGTAGTTTTTATTTAACAAATATCTATGCTCAAATAAACATTTACTGCAAACATTTAATTAAAATTAAAAAACCTACTCATTAATTTTTCAGTATTTCAGTCAAAGTATTTATTTAATTTTTTAGAATCTAAGTGAAGTGAAAAATCAAGTGGTTTTATAATGATGTTTATTCGGATTTTTTTCTGTCAATATGTTATCGAGCAACAAATATTATAAAAAAGGATCATTTAAAATTTTTAATCAGAAACTGACTCTAGATGATTAGGTATCTGTAAGTATGTCAATTCTTTAATATTTTTTGGGTTTCGCGATAAAAGTATAAAATAATTTGTAAATGCAATAAATAATTTATACTACTGTAATGAAACTATAAATTGTTTAAAGGATAGTTATTATATTAAATTAATATCATATTATATACCTATATTTTTGTGATTTATAAAAAAAAGTAAATAATTTAGAACCAATATAAACCAAAATCGGAACCTAGTTTTTATTTTTTTAGATCCAAAATCGAAATCTATGAAATCATAATGACTCCTGTCCATAAGTCCTAAAATAAAGGGAAAATGTATCAATTACCTTTTTTTTTATCATTAACTACAATTATTTGGTCATAGGTACAAAAATAATTGTGCTATATATCCGAAATTTTTGCAGATGATTAAAAATAACATAAGACAGACTTAATAAGAATTTCAAAATATTCAACTATTTTTTAGCTGAATATCGAATTTGAAAATATTGTAAATTTAACGTTATATCTGATAAATTTTTCTCGTGTTTCATAAAAATAGGCTTAAAAAATTAGATTATACATACATTTAAAGTTAAAAGATTATCTATGTAATTTTATGTATGAGTATGTACAAATATTTGTCCATCGCCTCTCCAAAACAATTTCCTAATAATTATATTATTGCAGGTGTCTTTGTCGTATATTATTATGGTTATAAACTTGCGTTTGTCAATGAAATAAAATATTAATTTATTGCGAATAACGATAAAATATAAACAAATTAATGTCATTTTTATTGGAATTACAAATTACAACGCTATGAAATGTAATTAGTTTGGTACTTATGACGCAAACAACAATAGCTGTAACTAAATTACTGCCCTGAGACCAAATTTTTACCATTATTTTTTTGTTTTCGTTATTTATGAAGTGTGATAAATCTGTTTCCTTTAGACAAAAATTTCGTCTTCACGAAGACGTGTCTACGACTCGTAGTAAACATTGAAATAATATTATATTCAAAACCGATCGTTTTTAAAACATCTGCCTGGTGTTACCGATTAAATCGGAGTTAATTCTCGACTCCGGGTCGTTGTTATAGGTTTTTTAGTGTTTATCGTTGTGTTGTATTCGACGAGCACTGCGGGCACACAAGTGTTTCACCATTACCAGATGTTTCTCTGTTGTGCCCAAACGAGTTTTTTTTTTCCTACATTTCAGAGAGTCAACGCACTCGTAGTATATATTGTGTGCGCTCACGGATTTATGGTCGGCGCGACACGTTACAATGAATTGTTGTTATTACTCGCGTAGCCCACAAACGAGTAATTTAAATAGAGAACAAAAAAAAATCCCAAGTCGAACGATAATAATTAATGCAAATACCACGAAAAATAATTCGAACAGACGATATCGGGCCGTACGTATTGTTTGTGACGATTACCTATGATTTTGTCAGTCTGGAAGCCAGACAATATATATGTACATTGTACACAGCACAATCACTAATAGTGTCGACCGTGTCAATTTGCCTTACCTAAAATAATGCCTTCAAAATTAAAATATATGCTATTTTATACCTGTTTTAAGACGGTGAATGTAAATTTCACATCAGTTTTAAAATTACCCAATAAAGTGAAGTAATGTGTTATAAATTATAACAAAATCATAGTTAATATTGTTTATAACGAAATCGGTCATCACAATTATCAAATACATTGTCAAATATTTTTTATATATATATATAAAACCATAAGCAATTATCAAAATATCGTAAAAATTATATTATGGACGAATCAAAGCCGATAAAATATTTTTCAAACTATTTAATTAGCACTCCACCTATGTTACATATACGTCATTTTGTAAATTTTTATTCGTTATATTTTTGTTTAGACATTTAGTCTTTTAAGATTTATATAAAAGCATCAATAATTTAAAAAATAAAAACATGATTAAATATTAATCGTACGTTTGAGTGAATATTCGAACACAACTTGAACGAGTGCTTATGCAACCATTTGACCGAATTAATACGAGAAGGTCAAAATTTTTACCATGGCTGATCACATCGTTATCTCGAATTAATTGTATGTACTACAATTAAATTTATTATTATTATTAATAATAATACACTTAAATTCTGTTAAATCATGTGTACTCAGGCACATATTTAGCGACCGGGGGAGAGGGTGGGAGAATTCGCAGTAGTGTATTTGTATTACAGAGTGAAAGAAAATATTACCATTTTTTGGAATACATTTAGAAAATTGGAAATATTTCGTTCTTGTAAGTATACTTCTAATGAAACTTTTAATACTTGACACTATGAGCTGCCAATAATAATACATAATTATTCATCAATAATTACTGATGAATGCTGTGTTTTGACTTATTCATTTACACAACTATGCAATTATGTTACGAGTTATGACGCACACAATTTTAACAATTAATATCAAAATTCACGTCGCTCACGCAGGCAAACATAATAACATTAACCATACTCTAATCGAGAACAAAATGTCCAAGTACTCAAAGCCATTATTTTTGACTCGACGTTTTCTAACTTGGGTTTCGATTTAACATAGACCGTAAATTCAACAGTGTAAATTATTTTATCGTTAATGGATTTGTAAGGTCATTTTTGGTTAGTATACCTACATATTTATGACAATACCGTGTTCGGTCGGAAACAGACTTAAATAATTACTGGGTATAGATTTAATCGGAATAACAATAACATTTATTTGAAACATAAATATTTGTGTTGAAAACTCGATTGTACTTTTCACCCACTATTTTAAAAATCACTTCTGTTTTTTTGTAAAACAATAATATAATATTTAGTTTTTTAAACTAATTATTATACGGTGTGAGTATTCGGCACTCTGGAAGTCTCGAAAAAGTTGCGAATACTTTGCCAACCCTCATGAAAAAGGATGTAAATATATTTTTACAATTTTTCAGGTGAGTCAATTAAAGTTCCAAACACGAATTCATAAACCGTTTTTATATTATTTTAATAATTATTATCTTTTTAATATTTTTGTTGAATTTGTACAAAAAAAAATAATAATACACATATATATTAGTTTATAATTTTATAATTCATAATTCATAATTAATAATGTGTTTTCTGCCGGAATTGTGGTCTTTGGAGTTTATAAATAAATAATCATTTCTAACTTTTATAATCAAAAAGTTACCAACTGCTGTTTTTGTGTGATATAGAAAAACTACACTCCATCAGAATATGAGATTATCAGAAAAATGTAGCTACTGATTTTTTTTTCGTTTGGGATGGCAACTTATACCAAAAATTTCCGTATCGACTATATAATTATATTTTCAGGCCAAGTTAGCAACTTTCCCAGTTTCCTCGCTATTTTCTGCCACTATAAAACGCAAAATTAATAGCATTAACCTTTGTATTCGTGTTATTCGATAAACTATTCGGCTTAAGGTAAAATAACCCTCGCCTAAACAACACGATAAGCTATGCATGTGGCACACGAGACACGCTTGTGGTTTGTTTGACATTTTGCATGAATTAATTACACTATACTACAGTCGACGAGATCGTAGAATATTCAATTATTTTGCCCGGGCTTGAGAGCAAAGTTGAACCTAATAGATTATTTCACACAACACGAGGTTCATAATAATGGTACAACGTCAATATAAACGAATTGACTTTTAGAACTTTTAGACTTAAAGAAAAAAAAATATGAGTTCTAAATAAAATATCAATTTCTCATAACAGTCATAATAAGAACAAACAAAATTCAACTTTTTTTTTTTAATAAAACGAAAACAAAAATGTCGGACATATTTGATACATGTTCTCTATTTCTCTTATTAATTTTAATAATTTTATTGCAATATTGTCAAATATATTATGTATTATATCAAATTATTTAATATGACTTTCGACCAATTCACTATATACCAGCATAAACGTTACAGATTACAGAGTGTCAGGGTGTTGATAAATGCATTAACATAATATGTTCTATTAATATTTTTTAACTTCTTTTTTTTAATTATTACTACAGCATTGCACTATAGGAATAACGTATATGTTATAATATTAATAAATATTAAATGCGTAAATAAACGACAAAACCTTAATAAAACATTGTACTTTCAGAATATTTCTAAAATTCCAGTTTACAAAATGGCTATTTTAAATTTTTTCTAAAACTATAATATAAAATTTCATATTTGAAAAATTAGGTAACGAAAAAAAATGCATACATTATTGTTGTAAATCAATGCAGTGGTAATATAAAAAAAAATACAATTAAAAATTATCAATAGAACAAAAGTTATTGCATTAATATTGTTATATCGTACTGGGACACTCTGTATTATAAATTATGATGATACATCCATTTTGATAATAATTATTTACCTAGGGCATAAATCATATTATTTCCTGGAAACACGCTGTGGTTTAATGCATGTGCGAAAAACATCACGGTCTAAAAAACACCGATTGATGGCCGCTCCGTTAAATCCATTAGGTAGCTCTCCGGACACGCGAATGTTTTTCTTTATCCCCGCATACGTTCACGGTACGTTTATTTGTTTTACCTAAACACATTTATTGTACTCGTGTGATGGTGATTCACGCATAAACATTCGACGCAAATCAAACGCTGACCACAAATACAATAACCTTTTCACGATCCGAAAGCGCCTGGATAACGTTCCGCTGTCCGAGTAGATATGTTATAACATCGAAGCCCGTTCATTTTGCGTATTGGTTTAATAAAATGATGTGCACGTCATTTTGTTTTTCGGTTTCCTTTTATTCGACATGTTATATAACTCTGTTCTCGGAAAGGCTGTGAAAGTTTACTGTTTTAGCCTCTGTCTACAGATTTGTCAATATTTCAGTGATAAGTATTTTCAGGATTTATACTACCGGATTTGTATTTATATAAAATTTTATTATAAAATATTATTGTTAAAATTTGCATTGCATAAATTAATTCTTCTTCTTTTATTTGGATATTTCTTATTTTTTTAATCTTTCTTTTCTTCTAGGCTTGTCTTTAAACAAATCAAATGATATTTAATCATTTTAATAATACTTTTTCCCCAAAATATTGAAAAATATATGAAATATGGACTAATGTATGAAATGTACTAATGCTAAGTATGAAAAACATGCAAAACCAAAAATAGCCTTAAAATCCTAGTGTTATGAAACAAATTTCTGTATTACATATATATATATGTTTTAAATGATTATTGAAAAACATAAAAATTTCTGTAAGTGACTAGCTCTACTAACAACAAAAAATAAGTAATTTTAATGTTTTTAAAATGTTCAGATTACAATTATTTTCAGAATACTTCAAATATTATTCAGTATGCAGCATTAAATCTTTTTGAAAAAACAATATAATATTTGCAATTCTGCTTTGCAAATCGGTCAGACACTATAGGATTCGTTTATTACCGATATTACTATTTTTTTATTTTCAAAAAATATAACTTGTAAGTATATTATAAAATCATTTTTGGCATAAAGATCGATTACATTCGAGTGATAAGAAATCAAGAAAGAGATCGCGTGGACAAATAAAAATAATTTTCAGAATAAAAATCTGAACATTTTTAAAATGCAACCTTGTACAACAAAGGGTTGTTAATAATTGCACGCTTATGGCCGTAGCCGGGCTCGATCCAGCCCCGAGTGAAAACATGTAAATATACACGTATTCGAAGAACATATTATCCGTATGTTTCGACGGTACACGCCGAATTTGCTACGTTATTGTATGTCGGCAACACTGAGGTAAATACGTACGGAAGCGATATCCTCTTAACGTGTAGTACAGAAAACTAAACATTAATGTATTTTAGAACGCTTAACTTTTGTTTGCGATCGAATCGATAATCTGTCGACTGTCTTATAAAGTTCTCGAGTACAAATATTTAAGTAGTGGTATTAAAAGTTGCTGCAAAGAAAACTGAAATAAACCGGTTACCGGACGGTAAAACTGGGAAATTTTAATCTTGGCAGAAACTTCCCAAAAAATAGTTCTAGGAAAAGAAATTGGAAAAGGTTATTTTATTCAAAAAATTGCCAAAAAAGTGTTATAGAAACTTTAAAACACATAATCACCTTTCAAAATAACGTATAATCTATGAGATAAGAATATTGAGGTTTTAATATTTTCAGCTCATAATTTTAGAACTTTTAGAACTAATAACAATTATGGAATTACTCATAATGCACAACAATAACATATAATATTACTGTTAAGTACGACTTTAATAAAAACAAATTATTGTTTAAAATAGTTCCATATAGTTAAAGCATTTAGGCACTATATTTAAATTTTAAATAATTTGCTATTTGTAATATTCAGGGTGGAAAAATATGGTAATTAATATGATATTCTTAATCAATACATCAAATAAAACCGTACTTTTTTTTACAATATTGTTTTAACATTATTGTTAGTATTAAATTATTTCTAAAAGAAATGAATAAATAGTATTCATGATACTTTAACAATATTTTTTCCAATAAATTGTAATCAGAATTTTTACACAATACATGTGAAATTATTTGTAATATATACAATGTCATATGATATGTTACGTAATGTAATACGATTATAATAATTTGATTATATATACAATATCATTTTCACTATTTTGGCATCACCATGATGCTTGGTGGTTCTGAAAACGAAAATAATATTGTAAAATATCTATTTAGGGTCAAGAAATATTATTTTAATTATAAAATATAGATTTTAAATTCCAATAATTTTTCATTTCTTTTCTTTTCTTTTTTTTTTTTTTTTTTTTTGCTCTTATTTGACGAATTGATTAGGAATATCATATTCATTTCCGATTACCACGATTTATTTTCACTTTGTATAAATAATAATGAGGACATGTTATATAATACATTAAAACATTGAATTCAATCAATAAAATATATTTTCAATTTATATTACCTATCGAATTTTATTGTGAAAATGCATAAAAAAAATTAAACGATATTTGATTAAAATACGTCAAAAACACAATTGATGTTTTCCAAAATCCTAAACAATATACTGTGTATATGTTACTTAAAATCGTATGAATTAGAAAAATCTATTTTTATACGTTTCAAATTATAACTTTAGTTGTAAATAAGTTTTGGTTATTTTTCAGTTTTTATAAAAATTAATTTTATTTTACTTTGAACGTTACTGTTGTTGATATTGAATACTCTTTTAAATACTTTTTGATTCAAGTATGAAATAAAAATATTTTGATTGCATTTTATTATATTAACTTATAATATTGTCCTTTTATATTATATGTTATTACTTACTGATTTAATTTAAATTATAAAAGGGCTTGAGCCAAATTTTTGGATACAGAGTGATAATAATAGTTACAAAAATAAAAAGGTTCATGAAGAAGTTATAATTACAGCATTTATTATTATTTATTTAAACTGTTTATAGATAAATTAAGGGAGAAATGTCAAAATTTGTGAGGAACATCAACGTTAGAGCTCCTAATCATTATACATAATTCGTAGTGAATAAATGTATGTAACCAAGATCTTAAATAACGTGATAGAAAAGTTCATGTCTCAAAAGATAACTTAGAAAACAAAATTAATTGAATGAATTCAAAAAGTCGGAATTGCTAATTTATTTAAATCCAAAAAAAAAAAAATTAATTTCATTATTCGGTGACTAATTATTATAATCTAATTAAATATTATACCTACTTACATGTAGCACTTTTTGATAATCACTAAGTCAGTTAAACGAGTGCTCAACTCAAGAAGGATGGAATTACGATTTGTTACTTTAATAAATTAAAGGGTTTGCGTCTAAGTCCGCAAAGGTTCTTCCATCATGACATTATTTAAACTCGGCGCCGTTATTGAATGATAAGTTCGTAACACTGATTACTTGTATTATCATTATTTTTCATTTCCACGAAATATTTTAGAAAATTTAATCAAAAATTTAAAGATTCATAAATATTTTATTGAATTTTAGAACCAATTTTTCGATATGCGTAATATGAGATTTCGTATCGCGAGTAAAAATCTCTTCTCATTTATACGGATTTACTGAGGCTCGGGAGATTTATACGGGAGCACGTGCGTTTTCTCACGCCACTCCGTGTTTGTTTTGACAGAAAAATAAAATATGAACAAATGAGTGATATTGCCATCACTCATGAATATTTTACATTTCTAATAATACCAGAGATCCATCTGCTATCGATTTTTCCTGTCTCCCTAATGCTTACATTATGTACACCGACACGCCCGGCGATGCCATACGCCTAATGCTATTAAAACACGAACGCATCGTAGGTATTATATTAAATGGAACATTCGAGGAAATTTACTGAATCGTAATCTCTGCGGCGCGTATCATTGAAAATTAGAGTATTATTACGTTTCGGAATCATCTGCGCGGTGTCCTTGGACGTGCGGCGTAATATTTCTCTCGGCCGTGTGGTTTCATTGAAAATCAGTCGAACGCAATGACACGTAGGTACCTCCTACTTGTTATATTATTACAAGTTTCCATTCGGTGCGCTCGAATTGAGTTTCAAAACAATAGCGAGTCTCGGAATAACCGAATCCCGAAATCGAGCCCGGGTATAATATTATGTATTTGTACGCTCCGAGAGAACATACGAAATTGTACAACCAAAATAAACGCGAGGTCAGCTTTGGAAATTGGAATTCACGAACTTTGGTGCCTAAAATGTATAAAAATTAAAAATATGCCCAAAAAATATATTCGTGTTGTAAAAACATCTAAAATTCTCTAAAAAACCGATAAAAAAGTAGTCATTTGAAATCATTAATGAACATAAAATATCCTTAGGTTTACGATTGTTAAAATTTCTTTTAACTTTTTAAGTTCATAAATTTACAATAAATAATAAAACGTTTAAAGATGTATTGTAAAAATGTATTCGTGTTAAGTATTAAAATAGTAAAATATTAAATTATTATAGTTGACTGATAAATTAAAAAAATAATAAGAAAAGACTCGTTTTTTTTTCCTTATATTGTCAAAATTAATTTGAAATGCCCTCATAATGTTTAATAATGCACTAAACATTTTAAACGACAAAAATTAAACTTTGAGATTTATTTATTATACAAAAACAGTTTAAGCTAGAGCAACGTCATTTATAACATTAAAAATCAATAAAAATAATAACTTCTGAGCATTATGTATATTATATAAATTTCAATATTATTTATAAATAATTTTATAAAGAAAAATATGATAATGTGTATACAACAATAATAGCTTGTATAAATTAATATAAGGGTCTAACTGGAATGCACTACGGAAGGGCTATTTTTTGTGTTTTTTTTTTTCAAATGTTTTTAGTATTAAATTAATTTGATATATAATCAAACTTGAAAATAACGTCATTTTTCTTTTGTGTTTTCATAATTTTTAAACTCTTGGTCGAATGTGTAAAATATTACTATTTGAAAATGCTTGTAATTGAATATCGCATAATAATAGACCAGTTTTCTTTTAATATTACGAACGTTATAATATGAGTTCTGCTGATCACAAATATGCTGTACGTTTGAAAGATAAAAATGGTATTATTTTTTTATTTTTTTATGGGGGAGGGCATAGTGTATGCTGAGTAATCACACTAATACATGAATCTACAATGATATCATGTAGGTATAGAGATATTTTCTATAAAAAAAAAACTCAAATTCCATTAATGGAATAAGCAGTTTTCGAGTTAAAACTGTATTTAGTTTTTAATATTGCTATTACAATAAAAGGTATCCTTTCATGGGGTGTCTACATTTTACTTTTTAGCCATTTTCTATTTCATACTTGAAAACACAGTTTGACACGCTTTGTGCAATACGAAAAAAAGTGTGTGTAGAACCTATTTATTCATTATTAAATACTAAGAACGTGATTAAAAATCGCCTGTCAAAACAATCAGTTTAAACTTAAAGAAGCTCACGATTTTTAAAGTGTAAATAAATTGATTTAACTATAGCGAAATTTCCAGTGTTATAATCGACAAAACACAAAAAATATCTGGACATGGATTATGTTAGTGTGACTAGAATTTTTGGAAAGTGCTTGTTTTTATATTTTGAATATTTCAAAAGCTTTGATAAACCCAAAACTCACTATAACGGATTTTTCCCTTTGAGTAAAATACTTAATCTACAAAATTCATGCAAGCCCACTGAGTGATATTGACTTGCCTTAAATTTAACACTATCTTGACAAAAAAAAAAAAATCCAAAACGGCACCCTCGGATTACGAGACATTCGGTGCGTGACATCATCCCAGTAAATATACGTGATATGGGCTCTAAAACGTGATTTATTTGTGCCCAGGCGTGTTCAAATCCTTGATCGGAGATTGGCACGCGAATAATATGATATATTGACGACGGTATATTTTAGCGGGTACGCGCGTGAGACGATTGCGTGTGCCGAGTATTCACGGTATGCGGACGTGATTCTTTTCGAGCCGGAGCAAATCAGCACGGTCGGTGCAACGACAAAGGAGTAAAGACAGCGTGAGTTTCTCGAATCCCATTCTCGTCGCGTACCGAGAACGGCCGGGTTAAGTCATCCGCACGAGTTGGCCTGCGATTCGGCGCGGCGGTTCGACCGAATTATACCGCTAGAATAACAAACAATGCGAGGTGGACAGAGAATTATGGTTTTATAATTATTATTGTGATGATAATAATATTATGACGACCGATTTCAGTGTTTGGGTTCGATTTCGTGAACTCGTGCAGACGACCCGAACCCCTTCTCGTTCTCACACCTGCCATTTCCGTGACAATAATACGACTATTCGCCAGTTATTTCCATTTACGGTGGGGTGACCATATGTCCTGTTTTATATAGGATTGTCCTTTATTTCGGCTCTGTGTCCTGTTGTCCTCACAAACATCTCCCAGAACGCTTTTTGTCCCGTAATTTCAAGTCTGTCCCATATTAATCCCGTTTTTTGACTTACTGTTGATTTAAAATTTTTGAAATTTTTGAAATGAAATTTATTATTGAATACAATAATGTAAGAATCTAAAAATCTTTAGGATACCATTTGATCAATTATAATCGTAAAATGAATTAACAAGTTTTTTTTAGAAAGTAAAGTATACAATATGCATGAATAAAGGATTTGAAGAAATACGTATTAAAAAGTATCAATTTAGTTTCATTATGTTATTTTATGTTTTTCAAAATAATGTTTTCATGTGTTTAAATTTAATCTATAATGAGTAGTTTAAAAATTATACTTTTGTCACAATTCAAAAACATAAATATATATATATGTATATACATATTAATGTAATAAATACTTATTTATTTAAAAATATTATGAAAAATATTTTTGTCCTCTTGAATCTCTTTGTGTTTTGTAAGGTTTTATCTAAATAAACGTTACGTCTTGATATTATTAGCTGATAAATATAACACGACCTTACTCACATATTAAATGTCTAAGTAACATGAAAAAACCTTGAAAAATCATGTCATCTTTTGTTTTTATAACCGTTTAAAATTAGACTTTGTATGAAACTTTTCATTTTAACGTAAAATAATATATTTTTTTTTCAATCAAAACGTTATTACTTTTGAAATTTAAAATAGGATAAATATTCACTTTTACCAGAAGATTCCTCTCATGTTTTTCTACATGTGGCATAATTTTCATAAAAGTTGGCACAGTAAATAATTTATCACAAGAGAATACATTTTAGATATGATTTATTGTTTTTCTTAAATTTCAATACACCCACAAGACTATCCCACTAGAGTAGAGAAAAATACCCAAGGTCCAAATTACATCCTTTTTTCTTTTAATGTTAACACCTTTTTTTTTATTCGAAAAACAGCTCAGATCAGTACGTGTAAGTACTATGTAGCATACTGCCATAATATGTTTCCGGTGGAGAATTTGGTTGAAATAACACATTAAAGAGGTTTTTACGGAATTATTAACAGTTTTTCCAAA
>JAIPRM010003481.1:0-25969 GCA_025469315.1 Stegophylla sp. TES_Ste_2020
TTCCTTCGTTCAGAATCGTTTTACTGAAGAAATGATTTATCGTTTCTTTAAAATTTAATACGCCCGTCAAGAGAATACCACCCGTCGTGCGAAGTACGCCCATCGTGCGAAGTATGTCCGGCTTTTTTGTTTTATTGAAATTTCGAATCATTAATAAAAGCCATTAAAAAATAATGCATTACTGATTATTATTTTATTAATCATTATGTTTATTTGTTTATTAAATATCTATTGCACAATTTATGTTAACAAAGTAACATTTATGTATCATAGGCGTGCGCACGAATGTGGCTTATACGGTTAAGCCACACCTGAATCTTTATTTTTTTATGGGTAAGTATTTAGATAAAAAGAGCCAATGTCTAATTTTTTTGGAAATCACAATTTTTTATTCTATGGGTGATATTATATTTTAATATGTTTTATCTATGGGTGTGCTGTATAGTCCGTGGTATAGAGTAATGATATACTTTGGATCTATGGCGTGTTTCTTTTGAAACAAAATAAAGATTTTGAGTTAAGTACAGCATTTCAGAAATTTCAGAAATTTTTCATATTTTATTAGTTTTTATTTAATAAATTTTTTGATTTTTGACTTGAAAATTTAATATAATCTTACTCATATATATATATATATATATATATATATTTGTTTAATTAACCTGAAAAAATCTCGAAAATCGTAAGTCAACTTTTTTCTCTATCACCGTGTGAATTTAGAATGAATTCTGAAAAAATTCGTTAGTTTTACTTAAATTACACACTTAAACGTACATAAAAGAAAATTGGCTCCACCGATTTTTTTGAAACCTGCACATCCACAAAGAGTATCCCGACTGAGGAGCTAAGAATACGCACGTGGTATGAAGTATACTGACTTTTAATAGTACTCATTAATATATCTTCATACTTAAAGCACACAAAGGACACGTTGAAACTAAAAAAAAAGGTGATGTCATCATTAACTTCAATACTATAATTATTATTAGTAATTGCAGAAATAATTATAATAGATAATGGAATTCGATTATAATATCTTCTAAGAACCTAGAGGAATCAGATCTGAATAATCAAACTTAGTTATTCCCTAAAAAGTATTTAAGAAAAACTGGTTGGAAAAAAGCAAATTATTATTTAAGTTATATAATATTAAATTAACAAATTTGGCTTATTATTACATAAAGTAAAACGTATGGAAATATTATGGGAACTTATAACATTTAACATTGTAATAATCGATTCCCTGATACATTTGATTAAGTAATCGGTTATAAACAGGGAACTTGTAGTATTTAAAAATACAATAATGAATGCTAAAATATGCACTAAAAACTATTAGTTTATGCATTAAAAAATAGATAAAAATAAAATTATTTTTTTTTGTTTAAGTATAAAGTTACATTACAGGTACTTATTGTAAAAATTAAAAACATAATATTGACGAAAAATAATTGTGTTTTACATTTTGAGTTAATACAGGTCAATGTTGTCAAAAGTAATTTTACCTACTTCATAGATCAGTTAGACCAAAATAGGAAAATACAGATTAACAATATCCATTCAAATCAATAAAATAAATAATTTTGTTATTCGTTGTTAATCAATTTCGTTAATAGAATAATTAAAATATGTACTTGCAACTGATCTTCTTTTGTCTGACAGCTACATTTACATGTAGGACGAAAAGGCCATTTTTTTTTTCTGATCAGGTAGTATTGAAATAATGTGCATAGTTTTGATTTCAAAAAACTAGAATTTGATATAATAATCTAAAAATAGCAAAACATTTATTTTACAACATAACCTATGAAATATAATATGCAAAAGTTTTACCCGTTAAGGTTACCTAGTTATATTTTTTTCTTCGAAATTACTGTAACAATAAAATCTTTTGACAAACAATAAATGGTCGAAGTCATTTGTGCAGCAGATTAAAAAAAAACGGTAACAAATTTAAAATAATTTTTTATTCTAAAAATAACATTATAGAATAAGCATCGCGTTAGTTAAGCAAATGAAAGGACAGTTTTTTTTCGTTCGAAAATGTCATCGCTATTCCCGGAATACCGTTTTTTAGTCAACATCATTAGACACGAGATAGAAAATCGACCAAAGTACATTGGTCTTTATCTCTATTTTTACTTTTTTAATTGGTATAGTTTTAAAACAAATTTATTTTTGTTATTTATTTATTTTTATTTTTTTTTACATTGACATCGGACACTTATTCTTCACTTTCTGACAACTAAAACTTATAATCTATATTTTCGATTTCACATAAATAATGTTGTTTGAGTCGTGTGACTCGTGCACAATACAAATCGAATAGAAAACAGAGAGTATGTTACGCAATGAATAAATTATAATTTACTGTTGCAGCTCGGGTCGATATTATTATAAAATATACGCGTTAGAGCGAAGCATTGAATTCAATTCCTGTTTTCGAATTTTTAGATTCTGAACGAAGTGAAGAAGCTAGTGTTTTTACAATGATGTTAATTTTATTTTTATTTATTTATTTTTCTGTGTACAACTTTTCGTATGGAAATACTTGTCCAAAAGTCAATAACTTTTTGAAACCGAATTTGCCTCTAGATTGTACTTTAGAGAGGTAATTTTTTGAATTTCTCAATTGTTCAATTTTTTTTTTTTTTGGAAAAAACTACCCAAAATTTGACAAAAACGATTCGGAAACCATAATTTTTTGATCCGAATTTTATGAAAATTTAAACATAGATAGAAAATCATATAAGAAAGATTTTGGCGCAAGAAAATTTTGAAAATGTGAAAAATTTAGACATTTTTCAATTTTATTTTTCTAATTTAATTTTTTTCCTTTATATATTAGATAAAAAAAGTAAAGTAAAGTAAAGTAAATGCAAGAAAGCAGGACATACTTCGCACTACGGATATTCTTCGCTCTTCGGGTCAGATACTCTTAGTGAGAGTGTTGAAAATGACGACCATTTTTGTATTTTATATTATTAGCTTCTTTCGTTCAGAATCGTCTTATTGAAGAAATGATTTTATCGTTTCTTTAAAATTTCACAAACCCACCAAGAGTATCTGACCCCGAGGAGCGAAGAACATCCGTGGTACAAAATATGTCCGGCTTTTTTCTTGCTTTCTCACTATTTGCTTTACTCTACTTTACTTTATATTTTGCTTTTTGTTTTTAGAGGGTTTTTTTTCTAAATATTATAAAAATATAATTTTCGATTCTGTTAATTTTTTTAAACATGAAAATTGTTGACAAATATGGTCACCATCAAACGACTTTTGGTAAAATTATTTTACTAAGTTATTAGGTAATAATAATAATATTATATTAACGTCTGTATAAAAAAAAAAAAAAAAAAACATGTGTCTATTACATCGGTGGAATATAGAAAAATATTACACAACTAAAGATGATCACGAAATGGCCTCTCAGGCGTTCATCATTTCAATGTAATACACACGCTCGGGTATATTATATATATATATGTATTTTGTTCTTCGTTATTAAAAATGGTGAAAGGAATATTATTCTCAATTCTTCCCTATTTGAAAAAAAAAAACCTTTCGCCTGTCTCTTTCACGAGTACCACCTATATATAACAATAACTGCACAGACGTATCGCGCTAAAATAAATATTACTAGAGATATGGTTATGTCACGTAAACACGTTATTTGTGTCAAAAGTTTACCGAACGCCCCAAATCATAGTTCCGACCAAACGCAGATATAAAATATTGAAAATTAATTTTCAATAATTCGTTTTGGTATTTATTTAAACAAACTTGTATTCATAAATAGCATTTCAATTGGCTTTCTATGGCGCTTACAAGTTAACATTAAATTAAAATTAGTTTAATAATTGTGTTACATTATTTAATGTATTTAAAAGTGTGAAAAATAAATTAGTATTCATATTAATATAAGGGATTAAATTTTTCTCAATTAAATTTCCTCAATTAAAATCATGTCACGCGAATTGGTAATAACGAAAATTTAAAACACAACTGTAATTCGTGACATTTCTTGTAAAGCGTAAAAAATACTTGGCAAGTGTTCTCCGCTTTTAGGGTGAAATACTTTTGGTGGGCATGTTGAATTGAAAAAAAAAAAATGATAAATCATCTTTTCAGCAAAACGATTTCAAGTGGACCTTCAATTAATACATAGAGTTATAAACTACAGTTTTATATACATAAAAAAAAACAAATAATAATAATCATGCATTACATAAAAATCAGTGAAATGGCAAGAAAACTAAAAACTGGAAAAAAATAGAATACAATTTTCACATATTAAATATTTTCACACACCAAAATGTTTTTCATATTATTGTACATCTATGTTTAAAGTTTTATAAAGTTTAAATCACAAAAGAAAACTTAAATTTTTGGTGGTTTTTCCAAAATGTTGGAAAAACTATTGAGTATTTCGAAAAATGTCCTCTTTAAAGTACCATTTAGAGCAAAATTCTAATATTTCGATACGAAAAATTGTTTCCATAATGAGAAAAAAAAAAAGAAATGAACATTATTGTAATAACATTATCTTCTTTGGTCCATTCAAAATCCAAAAAAATCTAAAATACAATTTAAATACAATTTTTAGCATCTCTCATAATAGAAATGTAAGTCGGCTACGTTTTTTTTTGGCTTCCTATAATAGCCATAACCCATTTGCATTCCGTACACAAAGTATAGTAATTATTATCGAATAAAGAATCTTCATTATATTGTTGTAAATTATATTAAAACGATTTAATTTTTTCTATGTAAGATGATTTATTTGGGCATAATTTATTTTAATTTTACTTGATTTTGTTTTTAAAAATTTTTAATTATTTCCAATGAAATTTCTTATCTACATATTATTTTATGTTCATCAAAGTACAAAAAGCTCGATAATAATATGTTATAATATGCTGCAACTGATGTCATTTTTGTTCAGCATTACAATTTTGTTTTACAAGTATGTTTTTAGATTTTGAACGAAGTGTAGAAGCTAGTGTTTTTACAATGATGTTTGTTATTTTTTTTTCCATGTAAAACTTTTCGTATGGAAATACTTGTCCAAAAGTTTCGATCAGTAACTTTTTTGAAACCGGATTTGCCTTTAGTTGGTACTTTAAAGAGATCATTTTTCGAATTTCTCAATTCTTCAATTTTTTTTTTTTTTTTTGGAAAAAACTACTCAAAATTTGACGAAAACCATAATTTTTTGATCCGAACTATATGAAAATTTAAACATATGTAGATAGAAAATCGTATAAGAAAGATTTTGGCGCAAGAAAATTTTGAAAATGTGAAAAAAAAACTTTTGGACATTTTTTTTTCTCATTTATTTTTTATATTATTAACTTTCCTCGTTCAGAATCGTTTCTTTGAAATTCAATACACCCGTCAAGAGAATCACACCCATCGTGCGAAGTATGTGCGGCTTTTTTTTTTTATTATTATTTTATAAAAATTACATTTTTACTCGGCTGTAAAAATATCGCACAACTTACAATCTATGTTGACGCGCACTTTGCTTCAGACAAATTCAGTTTTGAATAAGTAGTAAACGAAGTACTAATGCGACGAAGTACATCGTTTAATGATTAATTGAATGCAATTCGAGTGCGCCACATGATACGCGTGATGGAATTACAAGAAAAGGTGGTGTTTAATATTTTAAATAATTCTGAAACGAGCGAAGGTCGTCGATATTGTGTTTAATTAATAATATTGTTATATTATTATGATTCGGGGGGCAGCGAGAGAACAAAAGTATTTTTGATACAGACGGTCAGGCGGACCGTTTTTATTTATCAGAAAGTGGATAGCAAATTACGTCAGCAGACACGAGTTGTTAACTCGAGTTAACGCGAGGAAAATGTTGACGAATTTATTATTCGAATGAACGGCATGTGATTTGTATTTTACCGTAAACGGACGCGATTCAGAATAGCTATAGAAGAAATGTACAATAACAATTAAGTATCAAGTTCAATTTTAATTGGACGACCTTGCAAAAAGTGTGTGCAAAACAATCAGCATAAAATAATATTGATTGCTAACCGGATTAAAGACGTCTGGATTCCGAAGTACGTATTGATAATAATTAGACATCACATCTAGACTCTAGAGTCTAGAAGTATTAGATAAATGTATATATGCATAAATATAAAAAATTTAAAAAGATAAATTTAATTTAAGACCAGTGGTTTTTAACTCGGGGGCTTCACGAATAACATCTCGGGGGGGGGGGCACCAAAAAATAACAATCAAAATAGTGTTTCATGCAAAAGAAGTGTATAATTTAAAAAATAATAAACATCATTGTAAAAATACTAGCTTCTTCACTTCATTCAGAATCTAAAATGAATTATAATCAATGTGCCACCATGTGATATATTTACTACAATAATTATAAATTTTGTTATCGGGACGGAAAAATTCTGAGTTAAGAAATAACGTTTTAATTTTGTTTTATTTTAGGGATGTAATATCCCAATTCCAAAATAGAAATCCAAAGACTAGGTAACCTATATCCGAGTTATCTACTTTCAGTTTTGGGTGCCAAACGTGGTCAGTGACAAGAGCAAAAGAAATTAAATTTTTTTTTTTTATTTCATGATTCTTTGCAATTAATGTGAAATTCGATCTGTACCTACTTTAATTGGGGAGGAAGGAGGATTATCTAATTATGAAAATTATTGTCGAAACTGGTAGTAAATGTAAAAACATTAATATTTATTGAATTTTGTACCCTCCCCCGAAATACACACTCAATGAGCGCTCTTAGTACTTTTAAAAAATATACCGGAAAAAACTGTAACAAAACTCTTGAACTAATGCCAATTAAAATACCGAATATTTTTAAAACAAAAATCGCTACCCCCTCAGCTGGGGGTTAGTTTATTTTTAGGGTGAAAATATGTATACATAGTGACTGTAAGTTTTTTGTATTTTATTCAATAATATATTATAATGTTATACGCTCGTAAACTTTAAGTGCGCGTGACAGAGGACCAATTAATAAAATATTTCAACGTGTAAATCGAACGCCAGAAACTTACATTAAAATGCAAGAATTAATTATATTACGATTTACCTTCTATATTATAACATTATATGCATCACGCGAGTCTTACTTTTACATAATTTATAAATAAATCAATTATCACAAATTTAAGGTCATTCGTAAACGTCCATAAGTATTACGGTGACTATTTAAATTTTATCGAAATACTTCAACAATAATTTTGTATTGTAAAAAAATTAAATACGTTATGACGTGTATCTTATCCGTAACAGTGTTCTTAAACTGCTCAATAAACATCAGTGTTAATCCTATACTAAGAAATAATAACTGATAATAGTGTAACACTGTGTGATTAAATTCAAATTGTTAAATTATTTTAACAATAATTATTGATATACGTACGTACCGCGATTTATTTAATATTTTTTTAATTAAATTAGGTATATGATACTGATCTGAGTTCGTCAATTAGTTTTCGGATTATAACAAAAATATTAGTTAAAAAAAAAAAAAAAAATCCTTTAACATAAAAACACTTGTAAAATGAAAAGTTTAAAAGCTTTAAAAAAATATATGACTTGATAAAATTTTCAAATAATTGGCAGTTATAGTACAACTATGAATGAGTTTGTACAAAATTTTTCATGTTTTAAAGTTTTAAATCGTTTGTTTTTAATAGTTAGTAAAAATTGCGAGTTTTCAGTGCTTATATTATACTGTTATATTTAGGGAGTTAAGAATAAATTACTAAAATCGATTTCATGAAAGTCTAGTTTAACGGTATATTTTACTGTTTTTACTCAAATTTGAGTTAGTCTAGAATTTTGAATTGAATTTCTTCCTTATATATTATTATCTGAATGAGTGCTTCTGATCGAGGGCGATAGCACCCCCGAAGTGTGAGGTGAAGAGTTTTTGAGGGGCGGTGAGCATGTTTTGGTCGGTAGGGGGACAATGAGCAAGTTTTGGGCGATACGGTGATGATAATCATGGATATATTATGTTACAATTACATTAAAACTTAAAATTTAAATTACTCGTTGTTTATTAATAATGTTGAAGTAAAATAAAAACTAAAATACAATTACTTAACACTGAACAACGTGCCATGACCAAATCTGTAATTTTATTTTTCTGAACTTTAAAAGATATTTATCTCTAGAAGTTCCCTAAGTGGTGACTATTGAAACGACAGATTTACTGATTTAAGAAAAATATTTTATCGGTCATTCAACTGATAAGATATTAAAAGCCAGTTCAGCTTAACTTTAAAAATGTCAATTCTACATAATATTATTTTCTATTTTTGTTTTCAGTCATACAGTTTGCAATTTCTATTTAGTTTAAACTTATGTTTTTACAATGATGTTTATTTATTTTTATTTTTTTCTCTTTCTGGAAACACTTTATCGTATAGAAATACTTGTCCAAAAGTTTCGACCAGTATCTCTATAGAACCGGAATCGTACTCAGGTGGTACTTTAGAGAGGTAATTTTTTCAATTTCTCAATAATTTTTCCAAAAACGGGGAAAAACTGTCGAAAAATTGACGAAAAACGGCAAAATATGCAATTTCCGTAAAATTGAAAATTACTTTTTGATATAACTTCTAAAATAATGTAGCTAGGGACTTGAAATTTTTATCAACCACTAAAAATAGTACGAGAAATACATTTCATAAAAATTTCAAAAAGATTTGATCAATTTTGAGTTAATTACAGCATTTTGAAATTTTTTTTTTTTGTGAGGGGGACGTTGAAAAATATTTTACTTTTCAAGGGGGCGATGACATTAAAAAAAAAGGTTAAGAACCACTGATCTAGATTCTAGAACCAATTTTTAATCTATAAAAATTAAAAATTGAAGATTTTGGATGATACAACTTTTCGAAATGTTTTACTAAAAAAAAAAAAAAAAGTATTTCAATAAAAATAAACGTCACTGAGATACTACTACCAGCCCTCTAGTAGCACCACTCGCCTTCTGAAAGTACGTTCACGGATTTATTAATTAGCCGCAGCTACCGTAACCGGTAATTAAAACTGTACACACACACGTTTGTGTACCGTGTACTTTTGATAAACATCTTGAACAGAGTTAATTGATTCGTTTTATTTAATAATTCACTACAATAATATATAGGTAGTTGACCACCTACTTACAGAAATTAATTTACTACGCAGCCTACTTTGCCGATATACTATGTACTTGGTTAAATCTGGTAGTTGTTTGACCTACCACATCTTATGTTACAGATACCCACCTCTCTTAGTCCCGAATTTGAAATCACGATTTGTTATTATTTTTCGGAAAATTTTTTTTTTTCGTATTACATTTAGGTGAACAAAATTTATTTTCATACATTATTTTTTTTTGAAAAAAAAAAACAACTTTTTCGTTCAATCTTAATTAATAACAAGATTGGGCGGGCCTTATTAAACATATTGTTATTTTTTTTGCAAATCATTATTTTAGATTCTGAGCGAAGCAAAAAAACCCAGTGTTTTTACAGTGATGTTTTTTTCTTTTTTTCTCCTCTTTTTTTTCTTTATTTTTTTATGTGTACATGTTTTTTCATAGAAATACTTGTCCAAAAGTTTCGACTGGCAATTTTTTTTTGAATCAGATTTGCTCCTAAATGGTAAATTTATTGTTTTTATTAAAAAATTGGGAAAAACTACTCAAAAATTGACAAAAAAGCACGGAAACTATCAATTTTTTTTAATCCAAACTTTATGAAAATTTAAATGTAGATAGATAATAATATTAGAAATATTTAGACGAAAGAAAATTTTGAAAAAGTGGAAAAAATAATTTTGAAATTTTTTTCTATAATTTTTTTTTCCCTTATCAAAAAACTTTTCTCAGTTAATTTTGAAATGCAAAATATTTTCATATTCAGTAAAATTATCTTTTTAAGTACAGACAAGAAAGACCGCCATGTTTCGCACCACGGGTTTTCTTCGCTCTTCGAGTCAGAAACTCTTGGAAAAGGTATGTTGAAAATTACGACATTAACTTCCTTTGCTCAGAATTGTATTATCGAGGAAATGCTTTTCGTTTCTTTGAAATTCAACACACACACCCCATGAGTATCTGACCCGAAGAGCGAAAACTACTCGTGGTCTATAGTATGTTTGACTTTCTTGTCTACACTTTACTTATCTTTGCTTTACTTTAATTTGTATTTTTCAATTACAATTATGAAACTTAATTAATTAATTTTTAACTTTTAACATTTTCATTAAATGTATTCATTTTTCCCGTAGGTTTTTTAAAAAATATTTATACTCTGTACTACATTTTCTTCGTCTTATCTAAGAAACATTTACGAATTTCTCTAGTTCTAAAGTCTATTGAATAATATCATATTATTATTTTATTTTATTGCTGTACAACGCCAAAAACAGAAAATTTTTTAGAAAAAATGCGTGTCTTCAAAATGTATTAATGTGATATATAACTTTAAAAATCGGTGAAATGTGCTAAAAATAACAACTAAACTGGTGAAATTTGTCAAATAAATGTGTTTTACTTAAAATATGTCAAAATATTATGCAATTAAATTTTCTGCGGGTATTCAGGTTCGCTGTAAAACAAATTTTTATGCCTTACATAAGCCGTACAGCCGCTTAATATTAATGTATAATATTATGCGAAAATGCAACAAGTCCCGAACTTTTCGTCGCATACTTATGTCGGATTCGATAATATCGCGAAACATACAGCTTAACACAATAATGATTGGTTTATCATTCACGACACGAATGAACATTAAGCGCATATTGTATTTTATAATGTGCTTGTGAAGTACTTTTGCCTTCTTATTAATCACACTCGAAGAGACGCGTAGAGAGACGTAGTGTTAATGACATTAAATAATTTAAACGTATTATAAACCTGTATACTTTTCGAGCAGTTTGAGCGTGTCATCATTATATACAGCCAGTCGGGTGTAAATCCGAGTTCCGGAGGTGGGGGAATTCGCTAGAGTCCCGAGAAATGAAAAAAATTACGACTGTATGAAAGTAAAGTTGACGAAGAGAATTGAAAAAAAAAAAAAATGTTTAATGTTATTTTACAAAAGAATAATATCAAATTTTCGTTTCCATTAATCCAAAAATTCGGCGAAAACCTTTGTACGGAATACACTGTGTAGTCTGCATAAACCAGTGGTTCACAACGTGGGCGTTAATGCTTCCTTTGTGGACGTTTTACCGAAGGGGGGTACAAAGGGGGGGGCGATTTAAAAATTAATTTTCTTATCTATATTGACAATCATAAAAAAGAAAAGAAAAAAGGGTGTCAGTATTCCCCCTGATGACAAATTTAACGTAATATTATACAGAATTTTATTGTGTTGTAACTTGTAAGTATTTAAAATTATTATATATGAGCTAAGTCAGTATAATTTTATATTTTTAATTTATTAGTAAACATTGTCTAATAGTGTAAAAAAAGTTTTTTTTTATATAAAAATTAAGCAAATTTTATCCGGTTTTTTTTTTGAAACTTATTAACTAATTAATATTCATGTTTACATTTCCTTTTGGAAAAGTGTTTCTATAAAAAAAATAATGTTCACAGAAGGAGAAAAAATAAATAAAACAAACATTCTTGTAAAATCATAAGCTTCTTTGCTCTTTAACATAATAACTGGTCTTAAATCAATTAACTTTTACGTCTTCAATTATAAATCTTATTATTTTAAGTAACAACTATGACAGTTCATTCGACGTTTTGGAAACTACTTAATTTCTATAGGCCTCATCATGTTATCAATTCATTGAGAGTTGTAATTTAAGTGATTGTCAGTGTTATTAAATAAGAAAATAACTTGAAATGAATTTTATAAATTCAAGTTCTTGGCTAAGATAGAAATTTTGTCTTGTTATCTTTCTTTTTTTTTTATTTATACCTAGCTATTTTTTTTTTTTTTTCAGTAAAATGTGTTGACCAAAAGTTTTATATAATCTCATTGCTTTTATAGATTATTATTTCATAATAATTTCATCGTTGGCACTTCAAACGGCCAAATTAATGAATGTAATATTATATTAGAGCTTCGCGAACAGAGAAATACAAAGAAATAAAATCGAATACCGTGTAAGTAATTGATTCTGGTTAATTTATTGTAATTCTAAACATAGTGCCTAATAATAATTATTAAAGAAGCCCTGCGGGATGTGCTGACAAATAATTTACTTTGAAAATATATTAGTCTCATTAATAAAAAAAAATTTAACTAAAAATTGATATAAAATTTTAGTTAATGATAATGAAAATATATTATTATTATTGTGCTATACATTTTGAAATTTTGTTTTAAAGCCTGTCGTATTTTTACACAAACATTAACATTCTCAATTCGTTCATAAAAAAAAGGTGACCAACTAATTCTAACGGGAATTAAAATAAGCATAAATAACAATGAATACAAATTTAAATAAGAATATTGAGAAATATATAAGCGAGAATGAGCCGAACATTACCGCCTTAGGGTCGTTCCTTGCATAGGATACTCGAGGCGGATGCGTTGAATTTAAAAAAAGGGGATAAATCATTGCTTCAATAAAACAACTCTGAACGGGTAGGATTTAGTGAATGCGTTAAATAATAATAAAAAAAAAAAACAATAAATAATTTCTTCAACAAATCGGATTTTAGCTGGAGTTTCAGTTTATACTAGCCAATTTTATTCAAAAATTATAAAATTTATTGTTATTACAAAATAATAAAAAAATAATATTTTTAACTGAGCAAGTTTAGTTCTTTATCAACCCAGAACAGGAAAAAAAATTTTGATAAAAATTTTCCATTTTTATTGTCCATCTTTATTTAAGTTTTCTTAAAGTTTGGAACAAAAGATTTAAAGCCATTTTTTTCAGATATTTGATAAAGTCTAAGAAATTTTGGAAAAATTATAGAGAATTTCGAAAAATAACCTCTAAAAGTACCCTGCAAACGAGTAAAATTATGATTCAAATGTTGCTGGTTAAAATTTTTGAACAAATATTATAAAATAATAAGTAAAATAAAATAAACATCATTGTAAAAATACTAGCTTCTTTACTCTACTCAGAATTCAAAATACAAATTATCACAATTACATTGGACTTGTTTTTCTTATTTTATTCAAAATACTACTCATTGAGAATATTTGTCAATAGAAATATATAATTTATCGTTATTTAGTTTAAAACTAATTCTGTAATTTAAAAATCATAATCGGTTATGAGATTTAGAATATTTTATAGACGTAATAACACATTTAAATATTTTAAATTTTAAGTTATAAGAACCTAGAAAACTCATGTTTGATGTATTGTAAAACTCTAATAAAACATTTAACGTAAATTTAATATTATTTGTTAATCAAATTGAGTGCTGTCATTTAAAATATTTTGAAAATTTCTAAAAATTAAAGAAATCACGAGTGATCAACAAGTGGATTTATAGATATGTAAAAAAAAAAAAAAAATTTAAAGTGATTTTCAGTGGTTAATTTACAAAAAAAAAATCTTTCCACTTATTTCAAAATCCGTCTAAGTAGAAAATGATGTTAATAATAATTCTCTTCCTTCGACTTCTTCAACTACTAATTAGATTAGAAACTAATTGTGACGAATTTCAAAAAATGAAACAAAATATTATAATTAAATATTAATATATTATAATATTTTGCAATTCGAAAAAAGCGGAGATTTTCTCGCTTTATGATGAAAATTATTATTTGTGCACACTGCACAAATATATTTTCAACAAATGAAACACAAAATCGGTCCGTAGACTGCCAGTGTTAACGGATGAGCGCCTTAATTTAATTTTAAGAATATTAGAACAGTAAAATTCCAAACTATTCAATTTTAGATTCTGAACGTAGTGAAGGAATGTTTTTACAATGATTTTTTTTTTTTTTTTGTGTACATTTTTTCGTATGGAAATACTTGTCCAAAAGTTTCGATCAGTAACTTTTTGAAACCAACTTTGCCTCTAGATGGTACTTTAGAGAGGTCATTTTTTGAATATCTCAATTCTTCAATTTTTTTTTTTTGGAAAAAACTACCAAAAATTTGAGAAAAACGACTAGGAAACCATCATTTTTTGATCCGAACTATATGAAAATTTAAACATAGATAGAAAATAATATAAGAAAGATTTTGGCGCAAGAAAATTTTGAAAATGTTAAAAAAAAATTTTTGGACATTTTTCTAACATTTCTTTTTCTCATTTCTTTTTTTGTATTATTAACTTCCCAAGTTCAGAATCGTTTTATTGAAGAAATGATTTATCGTTTCTTTAAAATTCAATACACCCGTCAAGAGAATCCCATCCGTCGTGCGAAGAACACCCGTGGCGAAGTATGTCCGGCTTTTTGGGATTTAAAGCTGCCATGAAAAAAAAAAAATAAAAATTTAGAAAATTATTGAATAAATCGTAGTTTAAATGATTTAAAATAATTTTTTTTGGGAATATTTTATTTTATTTTGGAAATTTTTGAACGTGGAATACAACACACACTGGAGTCGTGCGATTCGCACGTTGGGCACCATTGGTCTTGGATTCGTAACAACGTCGTCGTAAAAACGTTTGAATTCAAAAAAACAAAACCAAAAAAAAAAATAAATCGCGAGCATAAAAGTTCACGGGGAGAGTAGGAAGAGGGGGTTGAGGATTTCTGCGAGGATTCCCCCTGTCCACCGTCCATACGAGTTAGCCGCCGCACACACCTATAACTATATTGTAAGACAAGTGGCTTGGACCGGTTTTTCTCCGTCCTACACGCCGCCACTGCAGGATACTTGTAGTTAATTTTCGAATTTTAACAAAAAAAAATGTACATATACATAGCCTCACGCTTGTACTTCTTTATTATACAATATAATAATAATATAAGAATATAATGACGACGACCTGTTGTGTGCGAAACCGGTTCTGTCGGTGGTCGAAGTAGAGGAAAACAATATTGCAATAATATAATCGTCGGACATTGGTCCGTAGGAGAAAATCGGGTAAAAATATTATGCGTAGCTCCTGTTTAATTATTATTTAAGCGCTATATTATTATGTTATTATAATATATAGTTTATTTTCAATGTAAAACGTTCGTTTTGTTTACGACGAAAATTTTTTGTTATTTAACGCGTACGGCGCGTCGATTCTCCGACAATAACAACGCGAAAACATATTATTATTATTATTATTGGAAAAAATGTATATATATATATAAAATGTTTAATTAATTATTATATTTTTAATCTTTATTATGGAAATTATGTTGATCGACATCGCCGCGCGCACGAACAACAATAACCGGGTTTTTATGTTATGATTTTACATAATATTTTATTTTTGAACATTGAATTTCGTCTGAAAATAGATAGTAATTATTAACTTTTATTTACTAGTGAAGATATTATAGGTTATAGGGTTCGGAAGTTATAGAAGTTGCATAATTATTGTTGTTTATGCTCTCGATTTATAGCTAGCAGACCGAGCTAGAAATCCGAGTCAAGCAATGGCGCGAGTTTAAATATCGAAACTTGAAAATACATATTTTGGAAATTTTAGGGGAAAAGTACATATTTCATTGATTTCAAATTCAAATTTCATTGAGTTTTCAAAAAAAAATGTATTCCTCAACATAAATATTTTAAAGAATTGTCATTAATTTGTAATTAAAAGCCTTAAGAAAATATTGGTGTTTCAATGAAACAACTTAACGTGTTTTATAAAGTATAATTTTTTTTTATGAAATATTATATTTATTTCGTATTTGATTTCAAAAATACTGAAAATCTATTTTTTTTTTTTAACAATATTAAGTCAGTCTAATAGATTTCTAAACGCCATCGCCAATTAGTTTTCCGACGAAATTTGTAGGTTATAAATTTATATTTTGTTTGTTTTAAATTTGATTTTGTACCACGATTAATATGGTTTATTTTTTAATACAATAGTTATTTTTAACGTTGGTAACCATGATAATAAAAGTTGCGTTTAAAATCGTTTTACAGAAGAAATGATTTTTATAATTATTTCTTTAAAGTTCAATATATCCCAGAATATCACACCCGAGGAACGAAGAATACCCATGGTGTGAAGTATGTCCGGTTTTTTTTTTTTTTTGAAAATTGTGTATTAACTTAGAATAAAATAACTGTTATTAAAACAAATGTGAATGTCAAGTTCAACGTTGACGTATTGCAGTTTGTGTCTTTTAATTTAAAATTTTAAAAAGAACGTACTTCGCACCTTGGGTATTCTTCACTCCGCGAGTGGTATACTCTTGTGTTCGTATTGGACTTTAAAGAAACAATAAATTATTTCTTCAATAAGACAACTCTGAGCGGAGCTATTCAGTTTACTTAAGACGATTTTACTTAAGAAAATTATAAAGTTTGTTATGATAACGAAAAAAATTCATATTTTATATTCGGTCAGTTTTATATTTCACTATTAACTGAGAAAAGTAAAAAAAACAAAAAAATTTGATGAGAAAAAAAAATCTATTTGTGAATTTTGATAAACAATCTCTCTAAAGTATTATCTAAAGGCAAATCCGGGTTCAAAAAGTTGCTGGTCGAAACTTTTTGACAAGTATTTCTATAAAAACAATTTAATGGAGTTATAACATGAATAAATTTGTAATTTGATAATAATTTTGTAATTTGAGTTGTAATTCTAATTGGACGCTACGCGTATAAACAATAAATCATCGGTCCATCCCTATGAAATTTCAAACTAAAACTGCGGTAAACTGCATTTACAATTTTTGTATTTTTATAAATATATGATATTTACAATTTAATATATATTATTTTAATAGAAACATCTCTTTTGAAAAGAATACTTTAGAAAAGAATACGTCTTATTATTTTAAATGTTTGATATTTGAGTATTTATTTTTATCATCAATAGTGTTTATGAGATACACGCATTGAAAGTTTAGAATAAACAGTTTTTTTTTTTTGAAAATCTTTTCAGTTTGTATTTTGTACTACACTGTGTTGTTGCTAATTGACGAGAAAACAAGTTATTGACTTTTTATAACTAATTAAAAAAATTAATCGAGTACCTATTATTTATGTCACCGATATTAATTTCAAAGTTACAGTAAAAAATAAAATTGATTTTTTTTTTTTTTTGGAATTTTATTTTATGCATATATTACCGTTTTACCGAAAATATGGTCGGATACATCAAAATAATATTACATTATTGTCATACTAAAAAAAAAATTTAATTTAATTTCCCTGGAATTTCGGTATTATGTGAGTGGATTTTCTGACGCACATTCGTAAGAACGAATATTTTCGAACATTCCTTGAATAGGTTATTTTACCAAACTGCTAAACAAATAAAAATCTTTTTATAAATCGCTCGCCCTCCATTCGGGTCTAAAATCTAAACGGATATTGACATTAATTGGTACATTTCATAGAACTAAAATTTTTGGCTTTTGATTATAATGTAATTAATGGTCTAAATAATCCGTCCAGAGTTCATAAAAAAAAAAAAATTACTTAATAATTTTCCTTTTCTGATAATTCCTCTTTGTTCTTGGAATATCAGCTATGGTCAATAGCAAGGGCGCATTAAGCGGGGTAGGGGGGAAGGGGCATTTGCTCCGGGCGAAAGTTTTGAAGGGACGGTAAATTATTTGTTAATATATTTGTATGTTTTTAAATTTCAATGTTTAAAAAAAAAAAAAGTCGAACATACTTCGCTCGTCGGGGTGTTCTTTGCACGACGGGCAGGATTGTCTTGACGGGTATATTGCATTTTAAAGAAACGATAAATCGTTTCTTCAATAAAACGATTCTGAACGAAGGAAGTTAATAATATAAAAAATGAATGAGAAAAAAAAATTTTAGAAAAATATCCAAGATTTTTTTTCACATTTTCAAAATTTTCTTGTGCCAAAATCTTTCTTATATGATTTTCTATCTATGTTTAAATTTTCATATAGTTCGGATCAAAAAATGATAGTTTCCGAGTAGTTTTTGTCAAATTTTGTGTAGTTTTTTCCAAAAAAAAATAAAAAATTGAATAGTTGAGAAATTCAAAAAATGACCTTTTTAAAGTACAATCTATAGGCAAATCAGGTTTCAAAAAGTTACTGATTGAACCTTTTGGACAAGTATTTCCATATGAAAAGTTGTACACAGAAAAAAAAAATAAACATCATTGTAAAAACACTAGCTTCTTCACTTCGTTCAGAATCTAAAATTGAATAGTGTAAGACAAAGAATAATTTTCTCAATGTGTATCAAACATAATTGAATATAGTGACAATAGGGAAATTAATATTCTACCCCTCTGTATAATTTTCCTCGTTCTCGATTTCTCCTTAGATCGGATTTCCAGTTTTTAAAATAATTATATTCTTATTATAGTAACAAGGATTTATTGTTCACATAGATTAAATTTATCGAGTTAAGATCAGCTGATATAATGTATGTATACGCATTTCTCGTTATTGCTACCGCGTAAATTTTAAACTAAAATTGTACGCAAAAGTTCTCAAAAATCAAAAAAAATTTTTTTTATTAAATTAATTATATTAATTTATTATTATTATATTAGATTTGTCTTTTGTTTCGGACTCTTCGACAGTGGTAGAGTAGTATAGTACACGGCGGAACGAACGCCATTTTGAGATCCGAATGAATATTATATCGTTCTCATAATATTATTATTTTATTATTATGATCCAAATAGTATTAATTATGCAACTACCTTGACCGAATAGGCTGAGGTCCAGTTTTGACGTCCCTCGGACTTGGATAGAAACTTACTCATATAATATAGTATATACATATAATATTTTATTCGCACGCGTATATTTATCGGATTTCAAGGACGGCGTCGAACTTTCACATTTGGGCCGAGTGCATTATTATATTATTCCCGACCAGCTCGTAACAAATCAATAAAACTTATAATTACTGAGACATACCGACATAATCAAGTTCAAAATACCTTTCAGGTAACACGTGTGAATCTATATACCGCGTATAAATTCAAATCGTTTTACGATATACATACCTACCTACCGTTGTTGTAATAATAACACTTTTAATACTTATCAGTAGGGCCCGGATTTGAACGCACTAAAAATCTTCGAAAAATGCTCTAAAAAACAGCCAAAAATGTCCTTAAAAATGTATTTTCCCTTGAAAATGCCCTTAAAAAAATGCATTTTATTACGAAAATGCACTGAAAAAAGGTCATATACATTTTGATATTTTAATTTATTTTACTATTTTCCGTTTGTCAAGTTCACGTGACCATAAGTAAAGATAAGGTTCAAACTTCAAAGCAATTACTGAGAGATTTATTAAGGAAAAAACCAAAAAAAAAACATGGATGATAATATTTTTAATTAGCTGAATTTAAATTATTGACTTGTATAACGTACAGATATTATAAATTAAAATTGTAAGTTTATTGTTCAAATATGCATTAAAACGAATAAAAAGACTGTAAAATGCTAAAATATGCTCCGAAAATAAAAAAAACATCAAAATAATGCTAAATAAAAGTTTTAGTTTTGACGTCTCTGTCACATGAAACAAATTTTGTGGTTAGAAAGCATTTCTTAAGATTATCCAAAAAAAAAAAGTATGCATTTTTCATTGAAATCCGGGCCCTATTTATCAATATTATTGTTTAATACAACGGATTCAAAAGTATTCGTTTTTTTTTTTTATTAACTAAATCCAACGTATCTAATTCGTTACACGCAAAAATTCGAGCAAACTTAAAAACGATTCTGAACGAAGCTCCAGATTATTGTACAAAACAATATAATTATATAATACTATGGTTTTCCGTCAAATTTAATGTGTTTTTGGCAATTTGATAACAGAATAATCCATGTCCTTGTTCAATTATTCCGTGAAAACAATAAATGTTCCAGCGTTTTGAAATTTGATAAAAATCGATATATTCTATTCGATTATATAAATTATGTATTACACACGTATCAATAATATTGACAATTAAAAATATCAGACTGAGACAGTTCTTTTTTTTTTTTTTTGTAGAAAATATGTTATTTATTTTGTACCCCGCAGCAAGTTGTTTATGGCGATTTTGTCAAATCTTTGGTAGTTTTTCCCAAATTTTTTAAGAAACTATTGAGAATTTCTAAAAATGACCTATCAAAGGTACTATATATACGTATAGAGGTGAATTGTGATCAAAAAATGATGGTTTTCGAGTCGTTTTTGTCAAATTTTGGGTAGTTTTTTCTAAAAAAAAAACATTGAAGAATTGAGAAATTCAAAAAATGACCTCTCTAAAGTACAATCTAGAGGCGAATCGGGTTTCAAAAAGTTATTGATCGAAACTTTTGAACAAGTATTTCGATACGAAAAGTTGTACACAGGAAAAAAAAACATCATTGTAAAAACACTAGCTTCTTCACTTCATTCAGAATCTAAAAAATATACAATGTATATAAATTGATATTAAACTCAATACGTGACATTGTAATAATATTGTATCATTTCTTTTAGAAATGTTTTTTTTTTTTTTTACAATTATATTTATTTTTCTTTCTGTTAACACTTTTTCGTATACTTGTCCAAAAGTTTCGATTTGCCTCTAGTTGGTACTTTGGAGAGGTCATTTTTTGAATTTCTCAATTCTTCAATTTTTTTTTTGAAAAATAACTATCAAAAATTTGACAAAAAAGTGGTGCGAAGTATGTTTATTTATTAAATAAATAAAAAAACGAGTAGTAGTAGTAATAGTATTTCCTCAGTGGTAGCACAATATATTATTATATTATACGAAATTTTATTCGGTCCAATATAAGATATCTACGAAATATTATAATATGATGATCTATTAACACTATTTATTTAATTTTCGAACTATGACAAAGATGAGAATACTACTATCCTGTCCTATATGATAGGCCACAATGTAATTTCGAAGGCAATTTGTTGGAAAGCGTAGATAAAAATAATAATAAATGTAACATTATGACCGTCACGGACTTAGACACTCATATTATACTCATTACTCATATTATATTTAGTCCGTGGTGACAGTGAAGAAAAAAAGAAAAAACTATCAACTCAATTATACACGTATTGGTAGATAAGTAGTACTGAGATGTATAAAAAAAAAAATGCCACATGCATGAGCGTTCTCACGGGGGGAGGGGATATGGGGGATAGATCCCCCCTCCCGAGATGAATTTTTAGATTCTTCTGAGTAAAGCGAAAAAGCTTATAATTTTACAATGATGTTTATTTTTTCTTTTCTTTTTCTCTTCCTGTAAACACTATTTTGTATCACAAATACTTGTCCAAAAATTTCGGTCAGTATAAATAGATCTGAAATCATACTCAAATGGTACTTCGTAGAGGTGATTTTTAAAAATTTTCAATACTTTTTCCAAAATCGTGGAAAATCTGTCGAAAAAAACCGGCAAAATGTGCTATTACCGAAATTTTCGTAAAATTGTAAATTTCTCATCGACATAACTCCGAAAATAATGCAGCGAGAAACTTAAAACCTTAAAAAAAAAAAAATAAAAACGGTCAGAAAAATTTCAAAAATATTTAATCGTGTTTCCAGTTAAATATGGCATTTGAAATTTTTGTAAATTTATCGTGTCTATATCGATCTTGAAGATGTACTTGATTCAACTGATAAGAACTCAGAAAATTCGATTGTCATTATTAAATGTTTACAATTTTAAATAAAAATTACAATAAATATGACTTGATGATATATAATTATTATATTACAATTTAGAGTTGTGAGGTGAAACCACTTATTTTAAAAAAAAAAAAAATTTCATCCCCCTCCATTGAAATATTCTGAGAACGCCACTTACACGACGCGCAAAAGACTGTTACTTTTTTCAGTAGATCACATAGTATTATACCGCCCCAGCCCCATTACTCGTAATCTCCACCAACACGTGTATTTTGAGACTGGGAACGCGGTAATTTTTATGTGAAACGCATTGTTATTTAAAAAAAAAGAGCCACTATGATGTATAATATATATATATAAGTATTATTATGATAGATCAAAAAGTCAATAGTAGTGTAGCACAACATTATACGTGAATATAATCTGCAGAGGGTGTGCTGTGTTTATTTTAACTCCACAAACTCTCTGCGCAGGCCTCGAGGAACAACAACATTTTGTCCCACACACACTGGCGACCGGCCAAATATATATGTAGTACTATGTCGACCGCGAATGCACACCCAGGGCCGCCCATTAATTGAATTTCAAAGGGGGCTACAAATTTTTTTGATAAACTATTATGTTTTTCTATTAATTACCAGTTTTAGAATCATCAGTTAATGTTCTCCCTCTCCTCTCGAGTGTTGTGGTGTAAGTACAGATAAAATTTTATATTCTAATTCCATTGGTCCATCTAAATAATCTCATGTAGATGATTAAAATGAATTTTCCTTTAAAATTTAATTTAAAATTATATTACTTGTATACAGGTAACTAAGAACATTGATGATTTAATTCGTAATGGTTTTTAATATATTCATGCCCGTTGGTCAATTACCAGAGTCTTTCATACCTCCCCGCCTATTTAAATTATTTATTTTTTTAGCTTCGTTCTTTGTGCAACGTTCACTGGAGCTTAGCTTTAAATATGTCCATCTATTTTTTTGCCTATGGGTACTTGTTTACGGATACTATATTATTTCTCCGCCCGTTATATATTATATTTGTTTGCTCTGATAAATTCTCTAAATGTTTAGCTTTTAAAATAGCCGGTAGATTTTCTCATTCGTTCTTGTTTAGAGCATTTTTTCACGTTCAAAATCCACATTATGTTAAAACTGGACATTACAGTCTTTGTATTTATATATTTAGAAATTTGAACTCCAATAGTTTTATACTGATATAAAAAAAAAACCGTTTATTCGTTATACACTTTATGATTCGGTTTGGGAACTGAATACAACAAAATGATTTTTGAAATTTTCCAACAGAGGGACACGTCCCTTCCCCGACCCACCACCCCCCTCCTCTCAATGGGCGACCATGAACACCACTACACATATTCGAAGGGACAGACAGAAGGGCTACCTGATAGCGACGTTTGAACGAAAACAGTTGCAGGCTTTCGTCTTCGATCTGCTGATGATCTGAGGCGTCTTCGGAGAACAGCGGATACTTCATAGTGCGGTCTCCGCAGGATATAGTCGAACGCAGGCCGGAGGATGGTAAATAAAATAATAATAATAGCACGTTGTTCGGGCACGGTCGGCGTTTATCTGTATACCAATTTATGTACCTGAAACAATTCGTAGAACACGAGAACATTAGTCTAGGAAAAACGACGAGTTATTATTGTACAGGGGATGGATCAAAAGATATTATTTCCACGGGGTTTCAATATGTTTTCGATCAACAGGTTTTGATAACTGTAATACGTAATAAAAGAAATATAATATCACCACCACAATGCACGTTGACTACCAGAGAAAACTAATTTCGATTTCGTTAAACAAAAAAAATATAAATGTTTATTTTCAAATTTTCATTTACTAATAAATTTGTATCGTGTGGCTTATTCTGGTCACATACACATTAGTATTTAATATATCCGTCGTCATAATACAAAAGAAAACAAAAAAAATTTTCAAAAATTTAACCGGTTTTTGTAAGTGCACTTATTTTTTGTAGTTCTATCTAATAAAATTTTGTATATTCTTGATATTATTAACTAAAACACAACCTCACTTACATATTGTAATCTATGTCTAATGAACTAGAAAAAATCTCGAAAATCCAAAAAAAAATTTCTTTGTAACCGTTTAAAAGTTACATAATCGATAAGTTTATTATTGTTGTCCGTAATTAACTGTCACAGTAGTCACAATCGTTTTATTGAAGAAATGATTCATCACATTTCTATAAAATTTTACACACCCACCAAGAATATCACAACGGAGGAGCGAAGAACACCAATGGTGCGAAGTACGACCCAGTTTTTAATTTATTTCTTAATTTTTATAAAAATATCTCAATCCGTATTTTGGACGTCACAGATGTTTTTCAACTTGAAATATTTCTTTTAATAATATGTTTGAACTGCACAAAAAATAAATTACCAATACAAATTTGTTATATATATAAAAAAAAAAAAAAAAAACAAAAAACAAAAGACAAAAAAAATGTATTCGAACAACGTCAACTCGCGGTTTTTTAGTAAATATTTTTCAATTCTACTTCAAGTTAGAGATACATTGTACCAAAATGGCTCCACGAATCTGATATCCGGAAAACCATAATATTCACTGATTAATATTTCAATTGTTAATTACTGTAACTACGATTTCAAGTGCTAAAAATATTACGCAATCAAAATCCGTCTTCAGTTTTCTTAATCATTCGCTCCGTTCCCCCCCCCCCCGAACAAAATTCACCAAGCATAACTTACTATTGGACTTAAAACAACTATAATATTATGCTTCTTCATACATAATTTATAAGAGTTATTTATTTATTACCTCTAACCGAGTATATTATAATTAGGGCTTGGGACTTACAGGAGAGTTAGCATGTTTTTCAAAAATCATTCAAAACATAGCCAAGCAATGCAATGTAGAAATGCTTTTCATAACACCAGGAATTGTATGCAGTTCTCTTTAATTTGCATATTTAGCTATTTTTTTCAATATAAGTGCATATTTTGGTTATATTTTAATTTTAAGTGCATATTTCATATATTTTTCAATATTTAATTTGAGTTTTCTTGGTATTGGAAAACAATTTTTACTGAATACCTGAAGAGATTATTTGATATTTTTATTTGTTTAAATGTAAGCTTAAAAAGATAAAAGATTTTTAAAAAAAAAAAAAGAAAAATATTAAAATATAAATATAAAATATATTATGCAATACAATTTTTAAATATTTCGAGTTTTTACCGTAAAATTTATGTTTTACAAGAGATTATTTTAGCATTTTTGCATATTTTTATAGAATATTTTGTAATTTTCATAGCATATTTGGCACATTTTTAGAGCTGTAAGTCCTAAATTATCATTGTTAAAACTGTTTGTTTTAACATTGAATACAAAGTATTTACTTTAACGAAGTCAAAGGGGTGACATTTGTAGACAAAAACCTGGCTAAAAAGTATGCTTAAAAAAATAAAGATTAAAAAAAAAGAAATTTTATATAAAATAAAAGAAGAATTATTAAATATATATTAAAATATATTAATTGCAATGGAATTTTTAAATATTTTGAGTTTTTACAGTAAAATGTATGTTTTACAAGAGATTATTTTAGCATTTTTGCATATTCTTATGGGATATTTGATACATTTTTAGGGCATAAATGCATACATATTTTTAAGTTTTTTTTAGAGCTATAAGTCTTAGCCCTAATTATTGCAATGGAACACCCGTTCGTATACTACTACTACTACTCGTCACGAATATAACACACTAAATATTCCAATCGAGAGATACGTTTTGTATTTATACGTTACGCAATTATTTATCATCTACGCGTGGCCCACACAACAATATTAAGATCGCTGACATCGATGTTTGTTTTAGATTCTGAGCGAAGTAAAGAAGCTAGTGTTTTTACAATGATGTTTATTTTTTTTTTTCTGTGAACAACTTTTCGTATAGAAATACTTGTCCAAAAGTTTCGATCAATAACACTTTTTGAAACCGGATTTGCCTCTAGATTGTACTTTAGAGAGGTCATTTTTTGAATTTCTCAATTCTTCAATTTTTTTTTTTTTTTGGAAAAAACTACCAAAAATTTGACGAAAACGACTCTAAAACCATCATTTTTTGATCAGAATTTTATGAAAATTTAAACATAGATAGGAAATCCTATAAAAAAGATTTTGAAAATGTGAAAAAAAATTTTGTTCATTTTTCGAACATTTTTTTTTTTCTTATTTTCTTATATTTT
>JAIPRM010003482.1:0-25968 GCA_025469315.1 Stegophylla sp. TES_Ste_2020
TAAATTATTTATATTTTTTACTGTAACTATACTAATGTCTTAAATAAGATGATACTTAATAGAGAATATAAATAATGCAATCATAAAAACATGGCAAAAATATTAATTTTTTAATGATAATAACAACAACCTAAGTAACATTTATTATATATAGATTTAATTAAAACTAACCAGTGAGACTGTTTAAATAATAAGGGTTATTACTTATCAATGGTGAATTGAATAACATTTTATTACACCACTGTCTTACTTGTAACATTTATTTAATTAATTATTAAGTATTCACTTGGTTAAAAAAATTAGTTAAGTAAGCAAACACTGAGGCAAAAACTTACATTGGAAGTTCAACAATAGCAGAGTTATGGTTACTAGTATCATCAGGTAATTTTTTTATTTCATCAACGGTTTCAACTGCAAGAGACAATAAATTGGCTAAATTGCATAACATACAATATTTAAACAATATTTTATTAGGAATAATCAAAGATTTTTTTGATTTTTTTACTCACTATTTTTTTGTGTATTAATCAGTTTAAACATATCATCTACTCGTCGAGTATTTTTAATAACTTCATTATGTTTTTCTTTATTTATTTTTGCTTGTTGTCGATAGAAAGCACCACTGTTTTTTATTCTTTTTGGAGCCATGGAATAAAAATAATTAATCTAATAAAATAAATAATATATTATTCATTAACATGTTCAAACATTTTTAGTGAACAGTAAAAAATAGAAAAAAAATTAAAAACTATTAGACTACTGTCTGTAAGTAAATTTTAAATGTAGTTATTTAATATAAATGATGAAACTTACCTTAAGTTTTATATCAAAAACCACGGTTTAAAATATAATATAAAAAAACAGGGTAAAATGTAATATTTTATAATATAAAACTGACGAAAACTGTAGGTACATATTATGATAAAATCGAATATGAATACTATGAACAGTTTATATCAATTTTATTATTTACCTACATTAACATACAAAAACAAAACACGTTTTGAACATTGCCATTCAATAGAGACTAAAAATAGAATTATCTTAGAACTCCGAATTTGTTACTGATAATAATAATTTGTTGATAGCACACACTATGATTTAATACAATTGTGGCTCATATTAAATTGTACAATCAATAATCATAATACATATTATGAGGAATAACTATTTCTGAGATAGTCAGGAATCAGGATAGTTTTCTTATTCCTTACACAATAGGTGGGTATAATTATCAATATTCTATAATAAGAAAACGTAAAATTTTGTTACTTATATATTTTAACTATTAACAGTTGCTTTATTATATATAACTGATTAATTGAGTACCAAGGGTATCCACACAATAAAACAAATAAGAGCGAAAACTGTCTAATCATATAATATAGATGTGAAACATATTTTTTAAGGGAAATAAAAGTTGAAAATTCCAAGTATTTAAATATTATTATTTAATTGGGAATCAGTTATTATTATAATCTATTTTATTTTTAATACTGGTATATATTTTGCCGCTCTTGGGCAATTGCCCACTGTGGCCCCCCTTAAATACGAGCCTGGTTCTACTAGATCAGGAGAAGCAATGAGGGAATTTGCATACTAGCAACAATAATTGCTTCTTCCCAGTTCTTTGAAGTCTATTCTATTTAAATTCAATAATTATCATTGGAAAAAGTTCTCCAAGACAAGAAAGACTCAAAAATAATTCATCTTATTTTTTGGATAAATTTTTATTAATGAAATATAATATTTAACAACAATGTTGAGATAATATATTCTAAAAATACATATGTACACAAAAAAGTTTTCAATAAATTTCAAATAATGCTTGAACCATACATTGTATCAAATTGTATACATAAAGCGTATTAATACTAACAGTATGTCTAAATATGTCAAAAAACATTTTAATGAAAAGATAAGTTAATAATAAATTTGAAGTTCATGAATTACATAAACAAATTGTATACAAATTTAATATAATAATAAAAAAAAAACTTTTATGAGAAAGCATAATAAATTTATATTTAAAGCTACATAGTATAATTTACTGTATGTTATGCTAATATTGTTCATAATAAGTTTTCAGAATATAAAATAAACAATTGTCAACGTGGTAACTTGGTATACATTAAAAAAATAAACATGTTCGCAAAAGCGTAAGCATGAATCAACAATCCAAGAAAACCTATATTAGATACCCTCAATTATTATAGCATCTTATGGTCACAGGTTTTCTCAATACTCATGATTGCATAATATTATAGTAATAAAAAAATGTATTTATATATAATATTTAAGTACCCTAAATTATTTTAATTTAGATAACAAATCAGAACAAATATTAGTCTAATGTTATAGTTATAATTATATAAAAGGAATAAATGAATTACATTATTAATAATACATCATATTATTTCTCTCACCAAAATCAAAAGTCCTACATGATCACAATTCATTTTGTTTTTATACATTAAGCGTAACATTTAATTACATTACAGTAATCATAATTATTTAATTATTACGTACACGCGCTTATTAACAAAAACACAGTATTCTTAAAATCTATGAGTTATAGTAACTATACAAATGGGAGGGATATAACAAGAAACATCAATGAATAAAAACACTCCAAAAATTATTAACGACACGTAAAATAAAAAACATCTAAATTATTAAGGAATATATTTTAAAACCTTGTTGAGGACAAACCTGGTTTCTTGATTATTTTGATGTTGCAAGGTCAATACCTACCATTGTTCCGTTTTATAAATATTATATATATATATTCTACTATATCCATATTTAAAACCGCAACAGCTGAGGGAACATCAACCTGAATATGTTTGTGTTTCATTCTTGAGCAAAACCTTCAGTCTCCTCAATCGCGTAGTTGAGTTTTTCAACTAGTTGATCATAACTTTTATATGGTGGTAAGTCTAAACGGTTGAAACATGTGTGTGATCGAGGTAACCATGTTTCTTTACCAACTTTTTCAATACAGAACCTTTGTGCTCCATTGCTCCCTAAATATAAAGTGTTTATTAAAAATTTTTCTTATTTTTTTTTTTTATGCAACACTCACCCATTAATTCAGCGAATCCGCCAACTGGGACTCTACATGTCCCAGTCACAAACTGCAGTAATCTTGCTCGCTTTTCATTGTCAGCTTGTTTAACAAACTAAAAACAACAAAATGTTATACACACATATTAAAAATGTAGCCATGTATTTTTTAAAACTATAAATACGACAATTTTAATTTTAAAAATTGATATGATGAAAATACAACAATACAATAATAATTTGCTTTCTTAATTTCTTATAATAAGCATTCATTTTTTTTATTTTTCTCTTAAACTATTCATTCACATAAAATAATTACATTTTATAATTTATGTTCTAGTTGTATTCTTCCAACAATACACAAAACTCATACAGCTTTATTTTTAGACATACACTAGTGTATATGTTATTAGAAAAGTATTGAATTTGGTGTTCTATAGAACACTAAAAATAGGCAGAAAAAGTATAAAATTATATTTGAATGTTTGTGTTACTTATAACAAATAGAGTTAAAAAATATATATATATTAAAATATATAATAGCTATATTACAGAACAGATAAGTTTTGTTTATTAAGGCACATATCAAAATTTGCAAAAATAAGATGTTGACTTTTTTAACTTATTTTCTAAGACTAGTTGAGAAATTGTGTTTAGTTTTTACTATATATATATATATATATATATATATATATATATTTTTTTTTTATGTGTGGAAGTACTGTTTAGATTTTTAAAAAGTAGCACCTCTTAAGTACCATGTAAATATAATTTCAAATCTAAAGATGTTGGACAAAATTTTCAAACATTTTTAACTCGAAAAAATGTTTACAAACATAAGAAAGAGAAGCACATGCCATTGTAAAACTAATACCTTCTTTGTTTTCGCTAAACATTATTAAAAATATACTAAGATGTCTATAGTATTTTTTTATTGATAGTTAATTTGTACTCAAACTCTGAAGTACAATAAATTATTTAATCACACATTCACTAATGATCATAATAATATTATTTTTATCATCATTAATTTATGAAATCATAAATTAATAATAACATACACTTTATGAGCTCAATGAGTTGCTTTATGCAACAACATAAAATCAGAAATTTTATCACATTGATGCATATTGCATAGTATAAATAAGTATATAGTACAAATTAATTTAAAAAATAAACATATTTTAATTTAACATTAGCTGAAAAAACTTAAAACACTTAATATTATTATAATAATTAACTATTTATACTTTACGTAACATAGCATATGCATTCTATAAAATAACACTAAATATTACATTGTTTAATAGTCAAAGGGATTTTACAGAATGCCCATATTCAACACATTGCTGATAATATAATATACAGTAATGTGTTATTCAATAATTTAGTAAGATTAAGCAAGATCATTAGCAAAAAACTTAGAGATTAAGCGTCAAATCACATACTATTATAAAAAGTTTATTTTCCTCTATTAAACATGGAATAACTCACTCAGGATAGTGAAGTAATAAATGATATTAAAAAATAAGGGTAAAAAGTCTCTTAAAAAGGACACTATATCTGAATATAGGAGTTAAGTGACAATGGAAAAATAGTTCTACGAAAAAACCTATACAAGATCATCATCAGGTCAGTAACTATAAATCAGAAGTATTCAAACTTTTTTAACTAGGCTTTTTTGTTTCATCACAACAATTTGCTGGTACCCAAATCATCGACAAACAAAATAATGTGTACATAGCAGTTGGTACTAGCGTATTGCGGTCCGTATTTGGACCGTGGAAGGCAGAATTCTGGACCAGCAACTTGATATATTTACTATAGTTAAAAAAAAGATAATGTATATTTCTTTCAAACTGTAAGAAACTGGCAATCAACCTGGCTAGAATGTTCGATTTTATAAATATCTGTGAATTAATATTTTTTAAAACAAGTATCAAACCATTGGTAAAATTAGAATAGAAAAAAAAAGTATAAAATATTTATTTTTGATTTAGCCTTCCTTAATAGTATTAATCATATGCAATTTATAAAAAATGTGGGAAGCTTTGAGTGATTTGAGGTGATAAGCCCTCACAGTTAAACTTCCCTCTTCCTATTTTCACCTATGTATCGAACAAAATGAATAGATTTTTACCTCGAATACACATTACATTTCAAATATTGTCCACAAGTTCCCAATTTCAAAAAGCTGGGTAAAGAAAATAAATGTGATTTCTGACATTAAATTGCTCGCTTATCTTATAATATATTTAATATTGCATTTTTTTTTTTTTTAATTGTAATAACAGGAAAATTTGTTAGTCTTTATTTTGCTATTATAAAAATATAAAGATCATTTTTTTCTAAATCTCATTTATTTATTATTTTATTCTTTTGGACTCCTACAGTTTATATGTCTATAAACTGCAGTGTTGTCGAATTATAAAAAAATTAGCAGTTAAATAATTTTCACTCTCTTCACTTGATTATATATTAATTTATTTATTTTTGACTATATTTATTTTAACAGATAAAAATAATGGTAATAAATAAAATATTTTAAATTGACTCAACTCAAGCTTTCAAAACTTTATACATTTTTATAGTAACATTAGTTATCATAAACAGTATAATAAAATAACTTAATCTTGGCAAAAAATCAATATATAATTTTTTTTTTTTTTTGAAACTTCAATTTGATTTAATTGCATAAATTATATGTGGGTTCTTAAAATTACAAAAAACCAGTGATGAGAAAATTACTAGTATTATATATAAACTAGTTCAAGTTTATAATTTTGAAACAAGAGTAAATTATGCATGGCATAATTTAATACCAATTAAAAACATTCAATACATTAGTGCAGATCCTTGCAATTTCAATTTTGTATTTTAGTTGGTTATTTTTTACCATCTTAGGAATAGTCATTTCTATGATATCTGATTTTCTTACTGTTAACTACAAATATATATATATATATATATATATATATTCTTAACTAGGAACATCTTTTTTTGGTTGATGGATCCTCATTTTTCTAAGCAACTTTGATGTCCAAAGTTCCTTTATACCTTCAAAATGAATAGTTTCATCAAGACTGCATAAAGTTTCAGAATATTTAATTTTTATTATTTTACATTTTTTTTACTTAGATTCTATTTTTTTTTTTTTTTTTTTGAGTATATGAATAATAAAAAACAAAAGTTTTAAACATTTATAACAAAATACATTTTATTTTACTTAGGCACAGATGTACGCATTATTTATCAGTTAGATATCAGAATTTATTTTGAAATTAAAGAAAAGAAAATATTATGTAAAAATTGCATTATTCAAGTCCACATAGCACTATATAAATTATAACTACATGTATAGACTTTTAGAATATCATATAGGTATTCTGGTTAGTTCAGAAAAATATATTATAGATATTGTATATTAATAGAAGTAACACATAAAATATAATATTATGTTTGATTAGGGAAGGGGGGAGAAATCCGAATTCATAGGTCAACATTTTAGTAGATAGTCACAGTATTCTGAATTGTTGCCAGCCTGCCCATTCAATAATTTAATTATCTATAGTATACATGATCAGCTATCTATAATAATTATGTATATCTATGGTAGTAAACATTGACCTATGCTAAAGAATTAAACCATAGTTTCTTCTCTATGCATTAAACAGATAGATAACCAAACAAATGTATGGCCATAGATAATAAAACAATATTGAAATGTGATAAGGCTTTTTTCTAAAACAAATACAAATTATAAATTATATTAAAGATATTTAAAGTTTCTTCTCCAATGTGTTATATAAAACATTAACTATAAATATAACAATAGTCTATGGTTTATGAAAGTTAATAATATATCATTGAACGAACCCAAAACGTTATGTTCATAAAAAATAAGAACTAAGTTCACGTCCATCTCTTGAAAATTGAACACATTTATGTTCAGTTCACACAAAATGAACGCGTTCTTATGAACTTGTTTTTTCCCATCACTGCAAAAAACCTATTTTATAACTTTTCTTTAAAAGTCAATTATGATATTGAGTAAAACTTTTCTTTAAATATTTTCTTGAAATTAATGATTACTGATTAGGTTCTTCTTCTTGAGCAAAAACAGTTCATATTTGTTGAAATTAAACTCGATTGTATGTCAGTTAATGTTGACTTTTCTCATAATAATTGTTAAAAATATCTACTTTTTAGCAAAGATTTGAATATAACTTAAAATGTATTCTAATTATAAGGCATATTTATTATAACTTTTTCATACATTTCAGAAAAATCAAAAATATAATTAACTGTATCTTGGTTTAGCTGACCTCAAAAAAAGTTGGCGAAATTACTTTTTTAGTTTATAAAATATCAATTTTATTAATATTATATTAATGGAATTTTTTGAAATTATTGTCATCCATTTGGAATTTATACAAGATTTACAACCCAATAAAAACCACATACAGTAAAAATGATTTGCCTTCAAGATATTTAAAGTAGTATGGGACAATTGAGAAAGACTGTACATAAAGTATAAACATATAAAAAGGTATATAGGAAACAAATTAAACAATATCCAACCTGTTTTGAGAGGAGCTTCAGTTAAATATGAAGAATTATTTGTTACTATAGAATCAGAAAAACATATCAACTAAAAATAGGTTTTTAAAAAAACTAAATAAAAAAAAAAAATTAGTTGGGAAAATATATTTTTTCAATTCAATTTAATTATGTATATGAGCATTTTAAAATAAATGCTAATTTTCTTCAACTCTAAGTGAATCTTCAGTTTATATAAGACAAATTTACTTAAAATTTTTTAAATTTATTAATATGACAAAAAAATATGTTGTACTCAGCCAGTTATAAATCCCACAAATAACTTTGAACAAGGAAAAAATTTTCCAACATCTATTTTTACAATTTTCAAAATTTTCTTGCATCAAAACAATATTAACCTATCTACAGATGAGTTTTCACAAAGATTGGATTAAAAACAGGCAGTTTCAGAGTTATTTTTGTTATATTTTTCCCAAACTTTGAGAATTTCAAAAAATTTCCTCTCAAAAAGACTATCTAGAGATGAATTAAATCAAAAAATTTGATGGTCGAAAATTTTGGATAAAAATTTTCATACGAGAGAGCATTTAAAGGAATAAAAAAAATAATAATTGTAAAGACACCAGTTTCTTTGGTTCACTCAGAATTTCAAAATGGAATTTTGCATTTTGTTGACACCCTTTTCTGATTCTACAGCAACAAATTGTCAGTTTTATAACGAGTATGTCAAAAATGTAATAATAGAATAATCCAGATGATTAACTTCATCTTGTTATAAAAATTGTTTACAGCACCAATAATAATTAAGGCTTCAAATATTCTTGAAGTGTGGTTTCATAAAGGAAAATTAAGGATCATTAAATTGACTCATGGAATTGTGTAGAACTAATAATTTACATATTTTACCATTGCATACAAATATTAATACTAGTTAGTAGAAGGAAAATGTTATTCTTTAAAAACCAACCAAATATGCTCTGTAAAATCTTAAATATGCATAACTTTATGAACTAGATTGTTCAAATATGAATAATGAAAAAGTAAGCACTCAAAAAAGTTAAAATCTGTTTAACACACTTTTTTTTTATGTTAAAATGTCCATTCCATATCCATAGAAGTATTATAGGTGTGTATTTAATTCAAAAAATGACAAATTATTTTGATAAAATTATATTGCAGGATCAAAATGATTCACTTTTAACATTTAAAAATTTTGATATTTTAGTTAGTTTATCATAGCTTACATTTTTAAATATTTATATTTTTAAAATTTTTATAAACACATTTATCATTCTGTCCATTATATTGTTAAAGATATTCTTTTGTGTTTTCAATCAGAATGATGACATCATTCGTATATTATCTCACTGATTATTGTTTTTGGGAAATCTATTTATACCAATCAGTATATTACCTATTATTAAAGTTTATAAAATTGTAATAATATAATAAAACTTATTTTGACATAATGGAAACATTAAATATATTGTATATTTTCTTTTTATATTATAAAAGTAAGAACTTCAAAAATATCTAGGTACAAAAATATAAAAAAAAACACTGAATTAAAAACTAAAAGATAAAAAATGAAAATGAATGTGCAATTAAAGAATGAAAATGCAATTAAAATCGTTAATAAACCTTTAAAATAAAAAACAAAACAAAAATGGTTAAATGTAAAAATATAGACTTTATTTTGACTAGAAGTTTCGTAACTTCAATTATTATGCAATGACACACAATTTGAAATCAAAAAGAATAACATACAATCAACTAGTATAAATTTGTAAATGCATACAAATTCGCACTTTACTAATTAGTTTCATAATCTTTTAACTTTTTAACCTATGTCATATCCCAAAAAACTAATTATATATGTAAATTTAAATGTTTCTACTCATCCAATTTTGTGCTATACCTAATTGGCTATATTTTTTCTTTTTTAAGTAAATAGAAGCACTATAATTTAAAAATTTGTCTTGAATAAAACCATATTAACATATTTAAAGTACAGAACAATGTAATTAAAATGTAAATAAGTTTTCATAAAACAGTTGGTTCTGGAGAATCTAATAAATATGTGTTATTACACATATTTATTATTAGATTTATAATTATTATTTTAATTTAAATTAAATTTTTTTTAATTTCTGAACGAAATGAAGAAGCTAGTGTTTTTACAATGATGTTTATTTTTTTTTTTCTGTGTACAACTTTTTGTATGGAAATACTTGTCCAAAAGTTTCGATCAGTAACTTTTTGAAACTGGATTTGCCTCTAGATTGTACTTTAGAGAGGTCTTTTTTTGAAATTCTCAATTCTTCATTTTTTTTTTTGGAAAAAACTACCCAAAATTTGACAAAAACGATTAGGAAACCATCATTTTTCGATCCATATTTTATGAAAATTTAAATATAGATAGAAAATTATATAAGAAAGATTTTGGCACAAGAAAATTTTGAAAATGTGAAAAGAAAATTTTGAAAATAAGAAAAAAAAATTTTGGACATTTTTCTAACATATTTTTTATATTATTAACTTCCCTTGTTCAGAATCGTTTTATTGAAGAAATGATTAATCGTTCCTTTAAAATTAAATATACCCGTCAAGAGAATCCCACCTGTAGCGCGAAGAACACCCATCATGCAAAGTGTGTCCGGCTTTTTTTTAAAAATTTTAATTAGTTTACTTAATTATTATGTATAACTATTAATGTTTTTCTTTGTGTAACTTCCAAATTAGGAAAATGTTGTCGGATATTTTAATTTGTTATTTCCTAATGGATAACAATTATTTTTTTATGGTCTTTTAAAAACAATTCTTACATCTTTACTACAAGCATATAGTGAATTAGGAGTATATGGATATAATTCTTATATCTACATAATAATGTTATATTGACAAAATAAATATTATTTTTATTATTATTAATAAAATGAAATTAACTACAATACCTGCCAAAACCAGTTAATTTGCTTGCTAGTGCGATTATAATGTCGATAAATAGTATGTTGTTGCCAGTCTTCAACATCAATCTCCTGCATTCCACAAAGCATTAGTTCGAGTTCACGTTCATCAAAATATTTCAGCCATTCCAATGCTACAACTTCATTAAATCCATCTAACAATGCTTGTGTTTGCTCCTCAATACCACGTGTCATTCGCCATTCAGTCATTAATCTGATATATTCATCTTTATTGGCATCAGTTACTTTTACTTTGTCACCGTTTTCTATCAATTCATGATGCACAACTTGACCAAGTACTTCAAAATCAACTCCAAAGTACATTTCAATATCACTTTCTTCCAAATTATTATCACGTACCCACACCAATGAATTATAAAACTCAGGGTCAATAGATTCAATGTCTTTCATTGTAAGCTTTTTGTTTAACATACGTTTATAAAAAGGCATAGTAAAACCAGAATAAATAAAACGTCCATGATATAAGGCCTATAATTATAATAACAACATAATAAATATTAATTATTTGTTTAATAACTTACAACTACAAAAAACAACATGCTTACCATAGCTATAAATCTTCCAATAAATTTAAAATACAATAAATGATCTGGATTTACATAAGAAGCAGGATTAATCTGTAGACTGTAATTATTTTTGTTAGCATATTCAAATAGACAATACATTGGATTAAGCACTTCATGAGAAAGTAAGAAAAACCATTCCCTGTTGAATTGAAAAATTAAATAAAGATTAATTATGGACATTCTTTTAAAAGTATGAAGGATTTTTATACCGAGAAACACCACCATAATCCAATCCTTCTTCACCACGGAATACTATATATAAACGTTTCCTCATTTCATATGCAGCAGATCGCATGATTTGGTGATAAGAATCTTCAAACAGTGTCTGTCTAGAAACAGTGATTTTAATGTGACTTGTTATAGCATTACTCTGACAAAGATAACGGAATTGGCTTAATTTCCAACGGAATGATCTTTCATATGCAGCAGGCACACCATATGGGCCAGATGAACTGAAATGAGAGATAAAATAAAATCTATATTTCTATATTTTATTACAAAATAAATTTTCAATTCTTTCCAACAAATTACCTTGGAATAGGTGGTCCATGAGTACGAGGATCTTCAAAAGTGGTTGTATGAGTATTGTGATCCACAAAATATCTTATTCCGTCAGTAGTTTTCCTTACTTCCCAACCATTTGGTAAATCTGAGTTATCAATTACTAATTCAGTTCTAAAAAAACATAAAAATTTGAAGTAGGGTTTAGAGATTTTATCAAATTATAATACAATTTTAAGGGAGACATTATGATTTTGATTGGACCTAGATATTTTGGCATTACCGTCTTGGCATGGCAACTTTGGCGTCAATTATTTTAGGTAGGACCGTTTTGGCAAGATCCATTTTGGTGTAAGGCGGTATTGGCATAAGCCTGTTTTAGCATTTATAAATTGTATTTAATCAGTTAATTAGCTATACAATTGTCATAAATTGTATCTACTAAGAAGTTTTAATTGAATAATAGTTCAAATAAAGAGCATTCGTGTCAAAAAATATTCACCATATCAGTAAATAATCAACATGGCTCAAGTTAAGAAAATTCATGGGTGATAATTATTTTTCTACGAAAATATGTATAGGTATTAATGTTGACAAAATAATATGCAAAATTGTAGGCAATTACAACAACTGCAACATAATTAAATTTTTAAGGGGGGTTTTTTAGCTCAAAATATAAGTTGCTACTAAATTCAATTGTTTTTTGTATAAATTATATATATTTTTAAAATTTGATTTTAAATATTTTCTATTATTTTAATTAAAAAAAAAAAAAAAATTAAAATGGCAAAGAGTAACATTTAGTGAGTAATGTGCTCACAAGCAGTCCTGTATTAATCAAGGTAATTTTTATTATTATAAAAAAATTAATTTTAAAATTGATTCTAACATATTGTGTTTTGCATAAATATTTCTACAACTTGATTGTTTGATTGCTAAGTGGCAAGTAACATTACATTAAAGAGAAAAAAAAGCATTTAAATAAAATGATTTAGATCTTTTTATTACACTTCCACTACTCAGTATCGAACACCTCTACCTCTCTAATTTTTTTTGGGAATTTTACCGTAGTATCATATCATTTTTACTGATGCCTACCTCTTAATTCTATATCAGTTTATTTGTTTTTCATAAATCTTATAAGAGGTGATTAACTAAGAAATATACACATAACATTTTATATAGTTCTTACAGGTTGTCACTTGTTGTTCTTATTACCAAGATAATATTATACATCCACTCACACATTTTTCTTTCAAAACCCAGTAGTTTTTTTCATTTCTAAGAGTGTTAAACAATAATCACATACATATATGTCAATAAAAGTAGCATTATACCTTATGGAACTCTCTCCTCTTGAACAGCCATTGGCTTTTGAGGAGATTCATCTCTTTTAAAATTCTATAAATTTACCATTTTGTAATGTTTATTGTTTGATGGAATAAATTATTATTAATATTAATATTATTATTATTATTAATATTATTATAATTAATATACTATTTATAATACCTCATTGACCTTTAAATCTTACACCTAGTTTATGCTTAGAACTCATGCCTCCATTGTAGAATATTGCTGTATTATTTAATTTCATTCTGCCACTGATCAGAAACATTAATTTCTTGTAGCAATACATACCAACCACTAATTTATATTTTTTGACTTCATTAATTATTATGATTATTTCACAATCATGATTTTTTATGAATTAATTCTTAAATCTAAATTTCAATTTCTGATTCTTTTTTGATAGTTATGTGACCGTTTTTCAATATTTTAAGTATGTTCAGAAAAGTCAGGCCTGTGTCCAAGGATGGGGTTTTTAGGGTTCAAACCCCTTCCATAAGGTTTTTACCTAACTGTTAGTTTATCTAACTAATATTATAAATAGAAAAGATTTGATTGTTTGCATTGAATAGACTCCGAACTATTGGACCGTTTAAAAAAATGTTTTCACTGTTGAAAAGCTATACTATTCGCGGGTGACATAGGCTATATTATACTTTCAAAACAATTAGAGATCCTTACTAATACTCCAATAATGTAATATTAATTAAAATAAACATGTAAATTGTATATGTACATATTGAGTGGTCCGCGTTTTACAAGGCACCTGCAACCTGATTTTCTTGTCCGTCAAATTATATGTTTGATATCAGCATGTAAATATGAATAGTTCCGAAAAGTTAGTCCATAAATATAATCTCGTCATCGCACGTATACGCGTATACCAAAAATATGTATACGGTATCTGAATATTCGCATAAAAACATTTGCCTAAACACTAGCACAAACAAATGGCAATTCGGTGTTGGTGGCTACAATATACTCGCACAATCACAAAGTTAGAAAGTTGATCTGATTGGTAGATATCTTTTATATACATATATATATATATATATATAATATATATATACACATAAGAGTGATATTTGCTTTTATAAAAAAAATCTTGAAAACTACTTGACCCATGTAGCTGAAAAATGGTAGGAAGGTAGGTAGTATATAGGAAGGAGATATGCACTAAGAATGAGTTTTACAAAATATGACTCCTAAGAAGAATTAAAAATGAAACACTTTATTTTTTGGACAGATTTTTTTTTTTAAATTTAGTTTTTAAATATAACATAAATAATGAAATATCTATAACTTCATTTTCAATTATTAAGTCCCTAAAAGGGTTAAAAGGGAGTATCTATAATAGCCGCTTAGTCCCGATTGAGAATCAACTCATATCCAAAACAAACATGCCGATTTTCTTAACATTTTTTTTAATTCAACCTAATGTGATTAAATGGGTTAAAATTGTCTGTAAAAAAAAAATAAAACCGGGACCCGTTGGAGCTACGAATACAAAATTTGATCAGAAGTTTTGTTCAAAGATGCAAAAACCCAATAAGAAAGGATTTTATAAAATTCAACCCCTAAGGTAGTTAGAAGGGTAAAAGTGGGATACGCTATTTCTTAGTTGGATTTTTTAGCAAGTTTATAACACACATTAACTGAGAACAGGAAAAATAAAAAAATTTATGAGAAAAAAAATTTCCAACATTATTTTTCATGTTTTCTTTTATAAAAATATTTTCCATATTATTTTCTGTTTATATTTAAATTTTTATAATGTTTGAATTGAAAAAAAAAGTTTTAAAGGCATTTTTGTCAATTTCTGGAAAGTTTTTCCCAAAGTTTAGAAAAAATGTAAACTTAAAAACAATGACTTCCTAAAAGTATCTTATTGAGGCAAATTCTGATTCAGGAAATTTCTGGTTGAAACTTTTGGACAGTTAATTCTATACAAAAAGGCGTACAAATAAAAATTTAATAATAATAACAAAAAATATTAATATAAAAAAATTAGCTTTACTGCTCTACACAAAATATAAAATATAAATATTGATAGTAAGATAAATTCTTGATTAAAATGACAAAAAAAAAAAAAAATATCGTTTTGGATACATTTTGTATCTATATATCCTATTTAGTCAAGGCAATTTTTTAGACATGAATTATTAAGTTTTGTATTTCAAAATGATTGATTTTTAATATTTTAGATTGGGATTTTCAAAATCAATTTTTTAAAAAAATTTTCCCAGCTCTGTATTGAATATAAAACAGACTATGAGCAAATTTTTTTTATTGTTTATGGAAAATTTCAAATTTAATTTGAAAAAAAAGAGCAAAAATGTAATTTATTTTTGTGTAAACTTATTTTAATGTAAGACAGCAAATGTTGCATATTCTATTAATCAATTTTTTTAGATACCTATTCTTTTATTTCATGAGAGGCTTGCCAATTTCACGAAATTGGCAGTTTTTTACTCTTTAAATTGAAGAGTATATGAATTTGGGAATGGCAGAACTGATTTTACAAATTAGCATATCATATAACACATTCACTTCAACATTGTTTAAATCACACAATCACAGACCCTCTAACATCGAATCTCTGACTATCAATTGGGAACCACTGGTTTAGAAAATTCACAATAAGAACTAGGTTTTATAAGGGAAGAATCAATTAAAACATAAGATACCTAATTGAAATTAGTTTTACAAAAATGTACTTAAAATGTATGGTTGTCATATATAACATAATAAAATTAAAATATACCCTTGAGTGCGTGGATCTTCCCACTGAGTAATTCGACTTTTGTGATTAACAAAATAACATCTACCATCAGGTTGTACACGTTTTTCCCAACCATTAGGTAACTGTCCCATACGATCTTCTTCTTCAACAACTGGGTTATTTGGAGGTGTTGCAGCAGGAGTTTGCCTACTATTTGGTCCTGAACCAGTTCCTACAGCATGCTAGACCCATCAATATAAACTATTAGTATTATTTATTAAAATAAAATATAATTTTAATATTTACTTGAGGATAGAGAAATCTTTGGTTTCCTTGTTGAACTACATGCGCTCTTTCACCTTGCCAATGTTGATAATGCTGCAGCCTTTCAACGTTAGGGCGTTGCCATGTTGTGGTACGTGTATTATGATCAACATAATAAATACGTCCACGATTATCTCTTCTTAGTTCCCAACCAGGTGGCAATGGTTGTGGTCTTTCCCATGAAGTAGACTTTGTGTTATGATCCACATAATATTGTCGACCAAATGAATCATATCTCATCTCCCAACTACAATTCAAAAATCAAAATTAATTGCTTCAATTTAAAAATAAGATATTGTTTTCACATACCCAGCAGGTAATGGTTCTTCTACTGGTAAAGTGACAGGTCCAGTTTGATGATGAACAGTTATCATACTTTCAGCTGAAGTATTATGCAATGACGGAGTTTGAGGATTCCGAATAATATTTGTTAATGCATTATGTACATGATTATTAGATATAGTTGTGTCTACATTTATAAAATAACCTTTATTAATATATTTTATAGACAGATAATAAAAAAATATTACCTGTTGGTAGAGCAGGTGATATAGCACTTGTTGGTGAAGAACGATTACGAGCTCTAACTCCAAAACTAAAATCTCCGTTTGACAATCCTAATAATAATAAAAAAAAATACAAATCAAAAATTAGAAAACATAGATCTATATATTATAAATATATACTTTAAATAATAAAAACAAAATACCTTGTAAATTATTTGCACTAGTGCCTGCTTCTCTGGATGGACCCAAAATAGTAGACATATCAATTTGAAAACCGTGTAATATGGTAATCAACTCTCCAACCTTGATAAAATTATTAGAAGATGAACTTGATGTCAAATGATCATGATGACGAGCTCGCATTAAATCAATTGTCAACTCCAAATTATCACAGACACCATTATAATTGCACAAAATATCATAAAGACTTATATTCTTTTCAGCTATAAGCACATCCTTTTGGAATTTACAATAATCTAGCACACGATAATGCAATATTGAGTAGGGAGTAACCAGCCTGCAAAAAAATGTTATAATAAAACTGATCAATAGTGAATTCAAATTATCTTAACATACACAGTAAATTCTTCATTCCATTTAGGTTGATATGTATTTTTGATAACTTCAGTTTTATGTCTTTTGAAATCATCAACATTAAGTTCAACATATGGATGTGGCTTTATCAATCCACCATTATTTTTTAAGTGTGCACTTTCAACTGAAACGTTAAAACAAACATATATTATCAATTATCAGCCAACTTTTATTAAAATGTTAATAAATAAGTTTATTTTTATAGTTCTAGATTGCAAAATACTTAAAATTTCATATTAAGTAGGTATTTTCACATTTTTAGGGTTTACACAGATATACCAAGATTTATTCCAATAATATAAACAGAAAAATAAAAATAAATCAATATTATAATTTACACAAGATTGACACCTAGAAATAATTTTTTTAAATAAAAATGATTAACTAATAATTATTAATTTAATATAATTTAATAACAACAACCTTATTTGTTTTTAAAAAGAAAAACACCTTTTTTTTTTTTATATTTGAGGAAGACTTGGGTAAATTTTTTAAGTATATGAAACTAATTATACTGTATAATGAGTTAAATAAATTATATACTCGAACATCAAAAAAGAAGAGTACAATTCTTTTAGGAAATTATAAAATCAAGATAATATAAAATATTATAATTTATTGATCAGTAAAAATGTTTAATTTTTAATACTGTTAAAATTAACTAATGCAGCTGTTTTCAAATTAAACCATTCACACTATAAAAACTAGATGAATATTAATCAATGACATTGGCTATTGATTGTACATGGCGTGTAAAATTTAAAGTGAATACAGGCTATTGATGTTTAAAATATACACATTGTTTTGATGGAAACTATTCAAAAACCTAATTTGAATTTAAACCACCATGGTTTAAAATTAAGTTCGGCCTGTCAACATTCATCTGTGTAAGTAAAAGATTAAAGGAGAATAAAAAATCTAATTGGTAAACAATTTGTAAGGAATAAGAGATAAGAAAATATCAATAAACTTATTCAAATTTAAAATATAAGTAGATTTATTAACAAAGTCCATTAGTTTATTAAATTAAATAATGGATGTTCTATTAACTTGTTACTGAGATAACAGTACAATTATACAATAATTACTCAACTTACTTGTGACAACGAGTTGAAAAAAATTTTGATTTGAAGGAGAAACAACTCTATCACGAGCTGATATTGAACAAGTGGCCATATTTTCTACAATAGAACTCATAGTTATAGATATAGTTCACAAAACAGCATTCAAAGTTTTAAAAATAATTATTTTGTGGCTGACCTATAAACAAACAAAATACAAGTAAATTAAAGTACATCAAATATGTTAAAATATTTCGTAACAAAAAATAATTGTATTGTAAAATATTATACCATGTAACATATAGTGTTAATATCATTATTATTAAATATCCACAGATTCATAAACTAATCAAATAACAAGTAAGTAATAAAAAGTGTATCTAGATTGTTTTTTTTTTTTTAATTTAATTTTTATTTTTTTGAAATTTAAAAGGTAGGAATAAAATCTATCGAATTTCTTGACCAAAATCTAATGGATATAAATATGTTGCATTAATAACGGGTATTTAGAAGACACAGAATAGTACACAAATCAAAAAAAACCATATTAATAATATGATGTTCACAAAATCAATTTGATGAGATATTGACTTGGTACACCTACTATAGTCTTCAGTGCTAATGTAATAAACAACTCAAAAATGTTATTTTTTTAAACCAAATAAATAAATAGGTAAGTACTTAAAAATTACCATTAAATAAGTTTTAAGTTCATAAATTATAAGCGAGTATTCTAGAAATTATTAATTGTTTTATAATATTTAATTTATAATTATTTATAATTTAATTTTATAATTATTAATTATTATTTGTTTGTAAAAACATGACAAGTACTGATTTAATAAAATTAAATAATTTATTTTATTAAATCAGTATTTGTTTTTTTTAAATTTCTTTTATTTAAAATGAAATTAAACTACGATATAAAAATGGATTAAATTGGTAATAGAACATGCTAGTAACATGCATCTATATTTATTTTTGCATTTGAAAGTGAATAAGTTAACTTTTTTCAATGTTGTTTTATTTTTTAACTGAATACAAGTAGGAACTTACTGCACACAATATTTATTTTAAGTTTTTGGTGACATTTCTAATTTTTCCTCTTCGAAAAATATTCTACGGAATGTCACTGGGCAGGAAATAGGTTTTAGGAAAATCATATTTTCAAAAAGAGTGGATAAATTATTACGCTTTGCAAATATAGTGTATCAATGTCGTGAGTGAGAACCAAATCCTCGATTCCCAAATTTTAACCTTTTGTTAGCAAGTTATTAGAACGTAGTGATAAGACTAGCCCCCAGAAAATACTATAAATCAGAATATGGGACACTTATGAAATTTCTGGCAACGCTGTTATCTATTATCAATGACTGTAGCTTTAGATCATATATTATGGATGTAGCTATTCCATATTTTACTCTTATACTAAACTGTATCCAAAATCATCGCCACCATCTTAAAATTTCAGGTCACTTCTCAAAAATGCTCATGCGTGACATTAGCTGTGTGTTATTATGATAGGCGCAAGCGCGCAATGCATGCGCTCTTCATACAAGTGACCTGAAACATGTTGGACAAAACTAGCAGTCGTTGTCGCTACATCCATTGTATATGATCTAAGGCTGTAGCATAGATAAAAGCTCATTTTTATCAGACGCATATGGCAACGCACTATGGTTTTTAGATAAACAGTCTGATAAAATTGAGTGCTATGTCGCCACCATTTATCAACAGAGTGTCCCATATTCTAATATATAGTATTTTCCCCCGGATACCTTAATAGTAGAGCAATCGCTTGGCAAGCGAAAGGTCTGGGTTTGATTCCTGATCCGGCGGCAATATTTCTAAGCCGGTAATTGGGTTGTTAATAGAACAGAAATGGGATTGTGAGCTCAGGTCTCCACACGGGCTGGAGTGTGAAGACAATGGTGACTGCTATGACGTTTACCTCCAGCATATAGGGAAGGTAGCAGGTAGTACACTGCAGAGGGTAACAATGTGTGTGCATTTTGACGGTTATATGGGCTCTAAGTAGATTAATGGTAGAGCAATTATACAGTAAGTGAGATGTCAAGGTTCAATTCCCGGTCCGGCAGTAAAATTTTTAAACAGGTTTTCTTATTGCTAACACTTTAAACTTAATATTGTTTATTTACTTTGGTTTTTAACTAGGTAATAATAACAAGCGAGTTGCTGATGAGTGAATATTAAGGGGATTCTTGTGGAACACTGGTTGGGAAATAAAAATTAAGTAGATACTCATAAATTTTTGATGGTTTAAAATGATTTATAAATTAAAATTATTGTTTTGATTAAAATATTAAATGGTGAAAAGATCAACAAATCTTAAGTGATTATATATATGCCTTGATGAGAATTTAAAATATTAGTTGAATATGAAATATAAGTAGGTATCATTATTCACATAATTATGTGAATAATGATATGAGAAAAAAATTGGTAAGAAATAAAAAATAAAAACCTTGGTAAGAAAATTAAAGTTATAACTCCTATGATTAATCAGTCATGACATTTGTAGTAGTTACGTCTCTAACACATTAGCACAAGTACCTACCTATTAAATACCAAACTACATAATATGTACTAAATTATTTTAGATTCTTAACGAAATGAAGAAGCTAGTGTTTTTACAATGATGTTTACTTTTTTATTTTTCTTTCTGTAAACTTGTTTTGCTACTAGTTGGTACTTAAGAGAGGTCATTTTATGAATTTTTCGATTTTTATTTTTATTTAGGATGGAGAGAACTACCCAAAATTTGACAAAAGACTCGGAAACCATAATTTTATGATCCAAACTTTATGAAAACCTCGATGAAAACTTAAGCCTAGATGGACAACAATATTAGAAACATTTTCAAGTAAGAAAATTTTGAAAATGTTCAAAAATTTTTTTTTGACATTTTACTATCATTTATTTTCTTATTAATTTTTTTTTCTATTATAAATTAGATAAAAAAAAATAAAGTTAAATAAAGTATAGATAAGAAAGTTGGACATACTTCGCATCAGATATTCTTTGCTCTTCGGATCAAATAATCTTGGAAGGTATATTGAAAATGAAGACAATTATTGTTCATTATATTATTAATTTCCTTCATCCAGAATCGTCTTATCGTCTTTATTCATCGTTTCTTAAAATTCTACACACCCACCAAGGATATCTGATCTGAAGAGCAAAGAATACCTGTAGTGTGAAGTATGTCCGACTTTTTCTAAATGTGTACCTAATTAATTTATATGATTGGATACCAAACATTTCTAAGGAGTTGTGATTAAGCAATTTTTTGTTTAGTATAATTCTGCAGTGTTTTTGTGTAAAGAGAACAAGGAAACTTTTACATGCGTACGCACAATTCAGTTATAATTGAAAGGGTGAATTTTATACAACAAAAACTGTCTATCTAATTTTAATCAGAATGATGGATGTCGTGAAGCGATAACAATTATTAAAACAGATTTGACTTCAGAGTATAAGGTACATGAAAGCAGTTAGGAAACTTTTACAAAGTTAATTTCTAAAGTTAGGGATTGAGATTTAAAAAAAGTGGCCTGACCATTTTCATGTAAATTTAATATTGATTTAAAATTTGTTTTTAGAATTCTTATCGCTTCACTACATTGATTGGATTAATTGAAGTAAAATGGGTAGCTTTAGAGCTCATTTTTTGACCGGCAACCAATGGCCTTAAGTAATATTATTAGTAGGTATTTGTTAATTTTAAAAACACACATTTATTTATTAGTATAACTGACAATGGTGAATAGCATATGGTGGTTTTTAAAATTTGTATGATAAGTGAGACCTTTGTCTCAGTTTTACAATATTGTTAAATTCAATAAGTCCTTCTTAAATTTTGTAAAACATAAACTTAATAAAATAAAATCTATGACTAAAATAAATAAATTAGATTTATAAAAAGATTTAGGTAATATAGAAATCTTGTTTTAAAAAGAAATATTTGATTAGATTTTATTTTAACACTGTTTAAAAGTAAGTAAGTATATCTACCTAATTAAGCTCAATAAAATATTTGTAAACCATTAAATGGTAGATCTTAACCTCTATTCTGCAGAACACAGGTGTTCAATGAACTTAAGACTGAAGAGCAAGTGATCCCGCCAATATCAAATAATCAGTGAAAAAAAAAAAAATCCAAAAAACTAACAAAACGTTTCATTGTCTTTCCATTTTAATTTTTATCGATTTCTAAACATTACAGTATAAAACGTGTATGAATAGGTATAACTGAGTTCTAATAAAATTTTTTAAATTGTTAAGTCATTGGAAAACTATTGCATTTCAAATTGATTAGTATATGCACCGTTTGCACTATGTACATAGTACATGCCCATACATATCTACTACAAGCTAGTAAACTCTGGTACAGTTGAATTGAAAAAACAATATCTTAGGTTTGAATGAAATAATTGAAGAATTTTGAAAAATATAATTAACACATACCTATGCAATTTGTTTTATTCAAATCAGTTGTTGTCTATATTAGTGGTTTTCAATCTATGATACAGGTACCACTAAGTGGTATGCGCAATGCTCGAAGGTAGTATATAGACATTTTTTTATATAAAATAAAAAGAAAGATTTTAATAAAAATGTACCAAAATATAAATCGACGTATGTATGAAGAAGATTGCACATTATTTTCATTGTATTACTTTTAATAATATTATTCGAGGCAATTTAGATAATGATAATCTCCATATTTTTATTTCACACATGCTTTTCAATTTCCAACATCTTTTTTACTTTTGTGTCTGCATATCTGAGGGAAAAATCAATTTCTGACTTATTATACATGAAAAATAAAAATATAGAAACAAAATAATCATAGAAGACAACTTAAATTTATCAACATAAAGCCCGATATTAACGTACTGATTCATTCAATACAACATCAACCGTCTCATTAAACTTTTAATTATCATTCATATTCAATTTAATAAATAATAGCTATACATAATTTTAATGTTATGTTACTTTTTGTGCTTATTACCTACTTATATACTTAATAGTTATATGTATAGTTTAAATTAATAAAATAAATAGAGCTACATAAGTATGTAAAATAATGTAAACAGGTCCGTATTTATAAAAATTGCCACGAGGGACAGCATAAAATTTACCCCCAACCCAAAAAAAAAAAAAATTTAAATTAATAGTTAAGTATGCAAACGTTATTTTATTTTCATTTCTTTGCACAAGACTGACATTGGTAGTATACTCAATTTACAAGGCATCAAGACGTACAAACACACTATTCAGGTCACTTTTTTTTAAAATTTCGATCCATACAGAAAAACTAAGTTATAACAAGTAAAATTAGAAAACCACTGAAATTTCTCACTTCTTGTCAATTCTCAATGCATAAAAAAATTTAATATTAAATTTGAGTGATAAAAATAATATTTCTTGGTTATTTTAAAAATTAGGACTGTATTTTAAGAGGTTAATTGTAGTTACGAACAAAATTTTAGTATTCTTAAATACATTAAACCCAGCTGATAGGTATACATACACTGTATCTATACAGATAGATATACAGTCCTTGATGAAATTCAGATCAATCTTTATAAATACCCGTAAATACCTAATGGGTATAGCTAGGTAAAGCATTTAATTCAGAAAAGCAGTTTTTAGAAGATTTTTGGATTGATTCAATAAAAATAAAAAAAACAAAAGCCGGACATACTTCGCACGAAGGGTGGTATTCTCTTGACGGGCATATTAAATTTTAAAGAAACGATAAATCATTTCTTCAGTAAAACAATTCTGAACAAAGGAAATTAATAATAAAAAAAAAAATTTTCAAAAAATGTCCAAAATTTTTTTTCACATTTTCAAAATTTTCTTGCGCCAAAATTTTTTTTATAGGATTTTCTATCTATGATAAAATTTTCATAAAATTCGGATCAAAAAATGATGGTTTCCGAGTCGTTTTTGTCAAATTTTGAGTAGTTTTTTCAAAAAAAAATTGAAGAATTGAGAAATTCAAAAAATGACCTCTAAGTACAATCTAGAGACAAATCCGGTTTCAAAAAGTTATTGATCAAAACTTTTGGACAAGTATTTCTATACAAAAAGTTGTACACAGAAAAAAAAATAAAAAAAAAGTAAAAAAAAAAATAAACATCATTGTAAAAACACTAGCTTCTTCACTTCATTCAGAATCTAAAACATAGATTTTTAAAACCAATACATTCTTTGCTTTGCTCAGAATCAAAAATATGAAAAATCATAAAGACGTAAAAAAAATATTCAACCTTAAAACCACTCCAATTAAATTTTAATAAATATATAAATTATATAACATTAATTGCATTAGTAAGTATAGTTAACCATAACGTTTCAATAATATTTATTCAATTTATACATTATATAACAAAATTAATATGCTTTGAATAATTAATAACCGTTAATAATAGACAACTGACTTAATAACAAATAAAAACTTTTATACTATTCATATTCAATTTTACAGCCTCTTTATGGTCGTAGTAAATACTCCCGTCAAATACAAGTCAATGTCTGCCTGGCTCTTTACTACATTGTTATTTCAATAAATATGCATGCGTTTGACGATAACAATTTATAAACTTTTCCTAATATTTGTCAAAATTATTGTTATTTGATATGCAATCTAACTTACTAAGACTAACATATTTTATGTTTATATTATTATTATTTATTACTCAAGGTAAAATGAGCTATTGATCCATTTTTAAATTTTTTACTATTTTAAAATTTTGCCACCTCCTAGAATAATGCCTCCGGGAGCAATTTCCCCTGTAAGCACTCCATGAAATACGGGCTTGAATGTAAATATTTTTGTTTATTAGAAAGAAAAAAAATAAAAGAAGTTATTAAATCAAGTGGTATATGAAATTTTTCAAAATATATAAGTGGTCCACGGGTATAAAAAGGTTGAGAAAAACTGAATTGTTTAATACTAAAAAGGTCTAAGTCAAAATTTTATCAAAAATGTGATTATTACAGGTTCATTATAACTTATTCTAGACACGTTGATTCATGTTAAAACAGCTTTAGTGTTAGTCCCATAACTAGAACCTATTGTAAACATGCATCTTAAATATGAAATTCAGGATCAAAGGGCTTCAGTCACGGACTAAATCCCTTTTAACATAAAATTCATATTATTATCAATAAGAGTATTACCTAATTGTCTAATTGGCCAAAGGGTGATGAATAATATAAAACACAGAAGCAACTGTAACAAAAGAAAAATTCCTGTTAGAATAATATAAATTTAGGTATTATATAAAAAGAAATTATTAAGTATACAGTGTACTCTCGATTATCCGTGGAATAGGGTGGCAGGACATCCACGGATAAACGAATTCCGCGGATAATCCACAAAATTAAATTTCATAATAAAAAATAAATTGTAAATTGAAAATGACAATTATTATTATATATTATTAAAAAAGATACACATGTATGTATAATGAATAATTAATAAAAATAATAAATTATTTATGTGCGAAAAAAATCAGTCATAAAGTTGTTGTTTCTTCGTTTGAAAACTCTTCTTTTTAACTTAAGATTGAAGTTTTTTAATAACATTTATTAATATTAAACAAGCATATTGTATTTTACGTCGTTATCGAGTAATTGGCTATCACAAATTCACAACCTAATGAAATCTATAATGATTTATAATGGAAAGAT
>JAIPRM010003483.1:0-15497 GCA_025469315.1 Stegophylla sp. TES_Ste_2020
ATAAAATACTTGGTAAAGATTATCTTATACCATTTGTATTTATATGTTATATTATACATATTGTGTTTATGTGTTATATTTTATTACATAATTTGGCGTCCAAATGTCCTCGCGTCCAAACGGCCGCGTCCAAATGTCCTCGCGTCCAAATATCTTCACGTCCAAACGGTCGCGTCCAAATGGCTGCGCCCAAATGGCCGCGTCCATTTGTCCTAGATCGGAAAAATTCATAGGATGAGTTAAACGAAAAAACATTCAAACTTTTATGATGTTCGTTAACTGGTTAACTAGAAATACACTATAAAATTTGTCCGTATATTCTACGGTTTTTTTTCAATTAAACCCTTGTCAAATGTTTAATTATTCGTCCGTAAAAAATGTTACTACATCATAATATTCGCAATTAAATGTCTTACCTATGTAGATACCAAGTTTCATAAAAATCGGTAGATCTAATTTTCTTCTATGTACGTAAAAGTGTGTAATTTTAGGTAAAACTAACGAATCCCATCAAAATGCTAACTCTATGTCTTAACGGTTATAGAGAAAAAAAATTGACAGGATTTTCGAGATTTTTTTAGATCAATTAGGCATATATGTGGTGAGTGAATTAACATTAAATTTTAAAGTCTTAATATCGAGAATTAAAAATTTTATAGAATAAAAACTTATAAAAAAACGATAAATTTTCAATATTTTCAAAATGCTATACCTACTTAACTCATAATTGATAAAATGTTTTTTGAAATTTTTATGAAGTAATTTCGTGATCATTTTTAATAGTTTAAAGTTTCAATTTTCTAACTATATTATTTTGAAGTTATGTTAAAAAACATTTTTCAATTTTATCAAAATTACGGTAATTTCGCCATTTTTTGTCAATTTTTTGACAGATTTTCAGCGTTTTTAAAAAAATTATTGAGAAATTTGAAAAATTACATCTCAAAGGTACCATCTGAGTGTGATTCTGGATCTTTAAAGTTACAGATCGAAACTTTTGAACAAGTATTTCTATATGAAAACGTGTTGGAAGAAAAAAAAAATAAACATTGTAAAAACATTAGCTTTCTCGCTTCACTCAGAATCTAAAATGTAAATATAAGTAAATAAATTTTCGATTTTACAAAATAAAATTCGTAACTTGTGTGCTTGAAATTTATTTTTTTCTGTGGCATTTTTTTTATAGCTGAACAGATATACACCATGTTAATAATTAAATAAACTAATAAATTATACAACATAGTATTTTATTGAACAATATACTGACAAAAATATACTTGAATCATGACAAAACAGATTTATTTTCTCATGTACTGAATAGTTAATAGCGAATATTATGCACATAAATGAATTTTAAATGTCTTATCAATAAACCGGTCGATTGATAAGCAAATTCATACATAGAGGCTATAGATTTATTTTTTATTCCAAGTAATTTTATCTACATCTTCCCTCTCATGTTATATAGTTTTTTTCTCTCTTTAAGCCACGGTTTATGCGTGTAGTCCATCTATTATCAGGTCTATGGGAATAGCCTATCTATTCTTTATTATCTAAATTGATCACAAACACAATTATTCACATTTAAGGAAATATACATTTATTAATTATATAGTTAAAATTTAATTAAATTGAATTAAACTCATAACATTTTCTGTTTAATGGTTTTTTTTCTTGTCATATATTTAAAGCAACATCTCTTGCAAAATTGAAGCTAACTACCTACAATTCGAATTTCGAGTAGAAACTTGTAAGTTTTTGATTACATTTGTTTTTAGTTATTTGAGTTAGCCTTTTATTTTTTTGGGTGTGCAACTTTCGGTATTATGAATAACATCCAGGTGCAATTGCTTATGTGATAATAGTAAATAAGAAAATTAAGTTCATTCTTTAATTTTAAAAATAATTAGTACCTACCTATTAAGATTTTTTTACTATGATTTTATATTTTATTCCAAAATTAATTATCTTGTTTTTCCTAAGTTACAATGTTATCTTAAATATGTTTCATAATGAAATATTAAGTAATGTATAGAAATTTATGTAATTTAATAGTTTGTCTATTAAAATAATAATATACCATACCAACCTATGTTAAATAACTTATATGAAATTATTTTTTTTTAATTTAATCAAATCTATTGGGTATATTTTAAATTTATTCATTTCCAATATCAGTTTTGTGTACAATTCAATTAAACAAATTATGAAGTTCAATACAAACTATACCTTTACATTTTTTAACAACATCGAGGAATGTGAAGGCAAAGTTTTTTACTTGGTGTATAAAATAAAAACTGGGTTGAAAAAGATAACCGGAAATTTTGATATATACATTACACACACAACACAATATGTATATAGGTATACATATTGTACACTACTAAAATATATATGTATACACATACACTACTAAAATTAGGTTATCACATTAACACATAAATACCCTGAAAGTTTTAAGTATTCTATTTCTTATTTTAAATCAATAAATTAAAAATTTTGTTCACAACTAAACCATCATTCAATTATTCTTTTAAAAATGTTTCATTGTGATTCTGTATTTTATTTTCCATTAAGTTATTGTGTTATCCTATGTCTCTTATTTATCTAAGTTTTGATTGATTATGAAATATATGTCTTCGGTTAGAACTTCATTTTATCATAATATGATCCACCTATTAGAATTTTTTTTTTATACATTTTTCATTTTTATAATACCTAACGTGAATCAATTTCATGCGAAACATATTTCAGACAAATATAGACATCAAGATGTATATTTTGTATTGTATTATGTACCAAGCAAATAGGAAAACATAATATTTCTATTATACTTAATATAATCTTAATTTTGTTGCATACAAATTTTAGGCATATATTTTTTCATTCATGAAAAATAAAATAAAAAAACTAATGCCATGAAACAATTTTTCAGGTACTCGACTTATTGATGACATTTATTTTTCATTATTTAAGTTGACTTTGTTTTCAAATACAACTTCTATTATTGCAAATAATTTGATGACTATATGATATCAGTAAGTAAGAAAAATCATATTAATTTTATAATTTTAGTCACATCTGCTAAGTTTATTTTTAAGAGAACGTCATGCCCGCTTATATTGAGATCAAAAACGTGCTTTATATGAATATGTTTTAACAGAGTTATAAATACTTCACCGTATTATTTTTATAATATATTTTTATTTCATCGAAATGTTAACTTCAAACGTTTGTAGGGGAAAAAGTTGACTTAAAATTTTCAAGATTTTTTACATCAATTAGACATATATGTGAGTGAGTTTATTTTAAATTTTAATATCAAGAATTAAAAATTTTAAGAAATAAATACTTACAAAAAATGAGAAATTTTCATTAATTTTTATCTAATATTAACTCACAATTGATCAAATGTTTTTGAAATTTGTATAAATTGTTTTTGTAACCATTTTTAGTAGTTGAGGTAAAAGTTTTAAGTTTCTAGCTACATTATTGAAGTACATAGCTAATAATTAATAATTTTATAACATAAGCTGCTATTAAATGTATTGTGCCCAGTACAGGGTGTTCCAAAAGAAACACTTTTTTTACATTAGCTAAAATAACATTTTATTTTTCAAACAAATAAAAAAAAAAACAATACGTACAGTTTCAGTATAACATCCAGTTTATGTATGAAAAATAATATCATTCAAATGTCCTCCCCTAGCTTGTTAATAGGCTGTAATGCGGTCTAGAATATTTGAATACATCTCATACAGCAGTCCTATTGGTTTTTGTTGCGCTCCACATTTTCAAGATTATACTACAAAAAATCGGTGATCATATTGGGATACCGTTCACCATTGACTGTGGCAGCTTGTCCTCTCTCATCCTAAAATAACTGTGAAGCGTTCATTACTAATTTTTTGGACCACATTTTTCATATGTAAACCAGATGTTACACTGAAATTGTACATATCATTTTTCTGTATTTGTTTGATAAATAAAATAGTTTTTAAGCTAATTTAAAAAAAAAAAGAATTCTTTCTAGGACATTCTCTATAAATATACACAGTGTTATAAAATTATACAAATTTAAACACAATTTTTTATACATTTAAATTAATATTATTGTTTTACATTTATACCCGTGATGCAAAGTATGTCAAGCTTTCTTGTCTATACTTTACTTATCTTTGCCTTAATTTACTATACTTTACTTTACTTAACTTTACTTAACTTTACTTCTCTTTATTTCCCTTCACTTCATTTTACTTTTTTATTTATTAACCAATAACTAATAACTATATTTTGAATTTAAATTAATGATTAAGAAGTAAATATTTTATTAAAAAAAGTTGTTTAAAGATAAATTAAATTTGTTATATACCTATCATATACAATTTAGATTTTAAGGGGAGTAAAGAATTATAATCAGATTGATCCGAGGGAACACCATTGCATACAAGACATTGGGTATTATTAGAAAATATATATACGTTGAGCAGGTTGTAATCACCTAGTAAAATAATTATAGTGTTATTGCGACAGTAGACAAAACATAATCAATTGTTAAGATATGGTCACGATAAAATTGTATAGGAGATGATGTCGGTGTATAACACGTTGCAATAACAAACTCATCACTCGCGTTTATTTTCACACAAACAAAAACCTGTTCAACTGTATCTATAGGTGTACATATTTGCACAGAGTGATATTTTTTTGTCTTAACGTAGATAGCTACTACACCATCTCTACTATAAGAACTTGTTTTCTTTTTTCTGTCTGTGCGATAAATATTAAAGTTGTGAAAACCAAGTTCTCTATTGTTTATCTCTCTATGTAACCACGTTTCTATCAGCGAAAAATATTCGTTATTCAAATCATGTATATTTAAACGAAGTGAATTCAATTTTGTTCCAAGTCCCCTAACATTTTGGTAATAACTACTAAAGGTCCTATTACTAATATTTTTCTTAATATTATTACAATTACTTATGTATAAAGTGTACTAATAATAAAAAATTTTTGCATTAAATATTTTAATAAATGATTTATATTAATTGTATTGATAAATAAAATTTAATATTTATGATAACAAATATCAGATATTATATACATACTAGATTATAGTACTAAATCATACCATCGTTAGATTCAGCGCTAGAGGTCGGTCAATCAATAGCAGAGAGCACTCTCATATATGCTTCCCAATGTTATTTATTATAGGTCGTTGTGTAACCATTATATCTTTAATCAAAGTATTGATGTAGTTGTTGGACCTTATCAGACTTTTTTCTTATATATTTATAATATATATTATTGTTTATTGATCTAAGGTGTATTTGGTTACTCATTTTATATATTTTAGATAATTTTCTTATTTCTCAGTCTGAAGTTTAGACTTAGGTCATCATTGTCTAATTAATTATTACATTGTGTATGACTGCCTTTTATTGACTATTTTTAACAATAATCTTTGCTTTTGTGAATACATAATAATACGCCATATTTTATATGAAATGCTCTTCTCATATTTTATCTATTTGTTTAAAATAAAATTGTTTTTGTAGGTGGTAAAATAATTATTTATTGAAATAATGGATTATACCAATGATGATTATTTGTATGATGAAGATCAAAATATGGAAATAAATTCTCGAACTGTTTGGGTGGGTAATCTTCATCCGAAAGTCACCCATGATATTATAGCTGAACTGTTTTATCAGGTAATAAAATAACATAATATTATTATAATTATTTTATAAACTATAATTTTAACACATTTAATTTTGGTTATAAAGGTGGGGCCAATTGAGTATATCCGATTCGCAGTAGGTGAACATGATTTACCTGGAAAGTTTGCTTGGATAACTTTCAAACATTTAAGTGCAGTAGAAGATAGCATTAAATTGTTACATGGTACCAAATTATATGGATTGCCAATTGTAACTAAATATTATTCAAAACACTTAGAAGATCCAGTTTTTGATGATCAGCTTGACTATTTTAAGCAACTAGTAAATGTTGAACATAATAATCGATCAAATGACAATTCTAATAAAAGTCGATGGATCGATCGAAGTTCAGATAATATAAATAATATTCCAGACAGTTTACCTGCCCCTCCTGTGTATCATTATAATGAAGATGGTTATAATTATAGATCAAATGCCATGTCTAGATATGATTATAAAGATAAATCTTCTAAATATCAACAGAATAAACCTTACATGAATAATTATAATTCTAGACAGGAGTATAAATCATTTGAAAGATCTTATCCTGATCATGGACGTTATTCAAAGTCAGATCATTATAGCAGCTCTAGTTCTATGGAAGTGTCCCATTTCAGTCGTAATTCATATAATCAAAACTATAACCGTAAATATCGAGATTTTAATTCATCTTCTAGTTGGCAAGGTACTAAAAATCGTGATCATAGTGCTTCAAATTATGACTATGATAATGATTATAATGCTAGACGTCACAATTCTTACTCAAACAACTATAATGATAATGATTGGCGAGAGAAAAACAGGCCCAAAAATTATAAGTACAATCACAAGCGGTCTCAGGATATGGAAACCAGTAACCGCCAAAACAATTCCTATCACCCATACAAACAAAATGATGAAAGCTACAGTAGAAAAGAGTATAGAAATTCATATGATGAACGAAAAGGTTATAATCATGGTAGAAATTATAATAGAAGTGGTTCTGATCGAACAAGACAAAAATATAATTCATAAAGTACAACTCAATATTAAAACTTATATAAAAAAAAAAAGAAAATTTATTTAACTAGGTAATTTAGTTATAAAAAATGTATAAAATTTTATTTGCATGTGTGTGTATATATATATGTATGTATGTATGTATATATTTAAAAAAAAGTTTGTAAACAAATATATTTCTATTTCATTAAAACATAGATTTATAAATTAGGTGGTTAGTAATATTTCCAATATTAAAACATTTTGATAATTTATTCAATATTCAAACTTAATTTGTTTTTAAGTAATAAAATATATTAATTTTTTCCAAATGACAAGTAGTTTAAATTTTGATTTTGTAGCTTATGTAATAATTAATTTAATTAGTACATTTAATATCGCTACATTAATGATAATTAGTGCATCTTACCTATATTTTGACTACTTTTCAGAAGAGATAAAAAAATGATTTGTATTTTATCTAATAAAGTCTTTTGTACTTTGTTTTGCGAGATATGTTGGGAAGATATAATTATATTAATAAATATTATAAAAAATATATATCCATAAGGTTATGAATAATTTAGAATATAACAAAACTCAAGTTTGATAAAATGTCAGTTGAACAGTATCGTGAATATTTACTAAATAAGAATGAATTTATAATAATTCTATCACATTTTACTAAGAAAATAAAATGTGAATATGTTTTAATTACTTTTATTTTAATTAATTAGTTTTGCTTTGTCTTTCATGTGTATTTGAATTTTATAAAAGTTTGAAGCTGTATTTCAATACATGTCAGCTGTTGATTGGGGACAGTGTAAGATGCTACTTACAAATGTAATTTATATAATATTATTTCAGAAAAGAATTTAAAATCAATTTTAGAAAAATTGTTATTTGCTTATAATTTAAATGGCATCTATTATGTTTATTTTATAAATGTTTTATTGTAATTTTGTATTCCACTTTTAATTAATTAATTTTTTTTTTATGTTATTTACTTATCAATGGAAATGTAATAACCAAATTATTTTACAGAACTTTTTATGCTTATTAAATACTAGTTAGTAGTTAATAATAAAAGTTGAATTTATTTTAATTGCTTTTATACATTTTTGTTTACAATTTGTTCAATTTTGGCTTTCATTCTAAGTTTATATATTTTTATATTCAATATACAAGAGCAGAATTTTTATTGTTTATAATTCAATGTGATTGGGAGAAAAAATATTTACCTTACATTATACATGAAGTTACATATTTTTCAGCAAAAAGCACTGAAACTAGTTATTTTATAAGTTATTTTATTTTATAAAAATGATAACATAAATTTATCAGTTTGAATATAATTATTCAGTAAAATCAGAATATTAAGATTATTTTATGCAATAATATTATTTTTAATTAATTTATAATTTAATGTATGTTATTTTTAAGTTAGAATTACATTGAGATCATAACTGTTGCAAAATATCTCTTATGTTTAAAATAGCTTTTAAAACTAAGAATTGATAATATTTTATTTTAAGTTAATTTAAATAAATGTATATGTATTAATAGTATGTTTATCAATACATTTATGTAAGTATATTTAATAATAATATATTTGAGTTTTTGATCAGTCAAAATTTTCACAACTGACTTTTTGTGATGGATTATAATAAATTTAAAATACCTAATGATAAATTATTTAATTGTAAATTAAAATTTAATATTGTCCATTTAAATTTAAACAGTTTAAGTTACATCTTGTATTATTAACAAAGTAAAATAACAATGTATAAAAATATTAAATTAATAATAAAGATAAATATTATGTTACTGAACAATTTAAAAATAAAAATAAAATAATAACATTATTTTTAAGGAAATATAAGTTACAACTTGGATTAGTTATAAAATAAAGACCTAATATTAACAAACTAAAATAATAATATTTAAAAGAATCAAATAAACAATAAATTTTAAAATGTATAATGTATACGATATAAAGATAAAAGTAATATTCCTTAAAATGAAAATTATCCTACAACAGTCTCCTTTCAGTTATACTTCAAGTATACTCAAAAATTAGGCTGGCTGAGTACTTGACAATTTAATCAATTTAAAGATGTAATATAATTGCATAGGTTTTTTTTTCTGAATTTAACTGTCCTAATCTAAGTAATCAGTGGACTATATTTTGACTGGTCAATTGACATTGTGACAACCCTAATTAATAATATCTTATTATTTTTAATTTCTGATAAGTTATTTAATATATTCATATTATTCATTATATATATTATTATTATTATATTTATAACTACTAATTACTGTTTTTATAATCTGCACTTAAAATTATAAAAATGTGTGCTAAAAAATGCTATCAACATAATATTATTTTTAATTATTACATTATAAAAAGATAAAAATACATAAATTATGAATATAAATTTAATAAATATATTAATATAGGAAATTATGTATATTGTTTACCTATTGCTTTTTTTTTTTACGAATGACTTAAATTTTCTTCTGTCAATAAAAACATAATGTTCCTAATATATACCTGAATGTGTTTGGAATTTTAACAGTACAAAATATAGTTAAGTTTTTTAAATTAAGATAATAAAACAGATTTTTATGTGAATTAGAATGCTGAATAATGGACAGAAAATGGAACTCAGGAAGAGTGTAGTGTAGATATGATTAATAGTATATAAAGAATAGGGTGGAAGTTGCATGAGTTGAGGAAAAAATGTTGTAGAATTAAGGAGATTCTGCTGTGTTATGAAGAGAAATAATTCAAAGCTAATTAAGGATGTTATAAAAATAGATGTTGAAGGGAAGAAGAGGGAGAGAGAGATCAAAGAAACAATGTTTAAAGAAATAAATAGATATGTAGATAAAAGAATAAGTAATATTGTATTTAAATAATATTTTGGCCCTAGGTCAATAGTATTTATTTATTTATTTAAATTAAAAAATTTATTTTTGATGTAAATAATTGAAAAAAAAAAATGTATCTACTTAAATTATATATCTATTTTCAATATACATTACATAAAAATGTGTGTATATGTAACAATCAAAATTTAACATTATTCATTAATTAGATTAGCAAAATAAATAAAATAGAATACCATATTATAATAACTAGGATTCGGATTTATTACTATATTTATTTTAATATGCTGATATAGTGCAAAAAATTGTAATTATATTCAACTATCTGACAGCAAAAATGATCTTAATCATAACTTGTCTTTGGATTTATATTATATTTATAAGATTTTCGTGATCTTGAATATTATAAATAACAAAAAATATAGCAATTCAGGCCATCCCAAGAGGGGTGTTGGGGGGGGGATTCAAAATTTAACGGCAGGTTAGAAATTTGTTATTAGGTTGTTATATCAAACGATTGATATTTTAAAAAAAATTAGTACATTTATATATATATACTTTTTTTTATAATATATTAAATACCTATATAAATTTTATGCCAGTCTCACAATTCTGAATGTTTAGACAAATTCTATATATCTGGAATTGAATAAAAAGGTATTGAACGTAATATAATTATAATAATTTAGAAAATAATAACACATAAAGCGTAATTTAAATAAAAAATATTTCATGAGCTTTCGAAAAAAATCATTGTTTTATGTGATAACCCGGTTCTACAAAACCATGGGTATTCTTCGCTCCTTAGACCTTGGGTGGGATTTGGTAGTTGTGTTAAATTATAAAGAAACAATAAATCTTTTTTTCAATATAAAGATTTTATGCGGAGCTTTAGTTTATTCAAGACAATTTTACTTAAAAATTATAGTTTATCATTACAAAAACAAAAAAAAAATTTTTCTATATTTAGTCAGTTTTAAAGTTCACTAAAAAATTTTTGTTGACCAAAAAAAAAAAAATGGATAGTAAATTACAAAAATTATAGTTATTTAAAATATTAAAAACAATTTCAAATTTTAATCTAACTATAGTTAAACTCAAGTAACACCAATTTTTCAAATATTTTCGAAATTATTCATATTTATTTTAAAGGTGATTCATTTATTGAATTGAAAGTATTATCAAAATCTAGATATGAAGTAAATTTTAAGTTTCTAGTACTAATTAGTTTGTAACCGAGTCTATAACTGTATAATTAATAAAGGAAAACTTTTTTACAGCAATTTACTTTAGGTACTGCACTCATACTGTATGCTTGAATTTAGCTTTAAAAAACCATTAAAAATAATAATTTTAATGTATATTTAGAAGTACCATCTTTATGCAATTTTGTATCTAAAAAGTTGTTAGAAGACTGAAGAGTTAAAGTAACTACTCAAAAAAGCGGTTTCATAAATGAAAAAGTAAAGGCAAGAAAGACGGACATCCTTCGTACGACAGATATTCTTCGCTCCTTGGGTCAGATATTCATGGTGTGGTGTGCTTTGTGGAATTTTAAAGAAATGATAAATCATTCATTCAATAAGACGATTCTGAACGAAAGAAGTTAATAATATAAAGATCAATAATAGTCGTCATTTTCAACTCACTTACCAAGAGTATCTTGCCCGAAGAACAAAGAATATTCGTGGCGCGAAATATGTTCGACTTTCGCTTTCTTGCCTTTATTTTACATTACTTTACTTTATTTTATTTTACTTAATTACTATTGAACTTTACTTTACTTTTTTAATCAAATGATTAAAAAAAAAAAAAATTAAAAAAAAATGTCCAAAATTTTTTTTCACATTTTCAAAATTTTTTTGCGCTAAAATATATCTTTATTATTGTCTATCTATGTTTAAATTCTCATAAAGTTCGGATTAATAAATGATAGTTTCTGAGTCTTTTTTGTCAAAATTTGGGTAGTTTTTTTTAAAAAGAAAAAAAATTGAAGAATTGATAAATTAAAAAAATGACCTCTTTAAAGTACCAACTAGAGGTAAATTCGGTTTCAAAAAAGTGCTGATTGAAACTTTTGGACAAGTATATCTATGCGAAAAAGTATTTATAGAAAAATAATGAAGAAAAAAACACATCATTGTAAAAACACTAGCTTCTTCATTTTGTTCAGAATCTAAAATGTTTTGCACGAATTGACTATTTTGAATTTTGTTTTTACCTGTGTAAAAGAATTTATACTTTAGATTCTTAGTGGAGCGAATAAGCTATAAAATGTTTAACAATGACTTTACAACTCGACTTTCTAATGAGAAATTTTCAACTTAACTTTTATTAATATTATTTTTTTTTTTTTACTAGAAATTTTTAAATTGAAATTAGAAAAAAAGATATTTCCACATCATTTTTTTTATCCGAAAAGTGACTAAATTTACTACACTACACTGCTATTCTTTTGTTGATAATGGGTGAATCGTGAATTTCTCAAGTTTCAAGTAGGTACTATTAGTTTTGAAGTTATGACTCTGAGATTAAAATAAATATTTTAAATGATATATTTTATTGTTTTTAGAAAAACTAGTGAGAATTTTAAAAACTGACCACTTTAAAGTATTACATTCATCTATCAGTTTTTTATAAGAAAAAAATTGCCAAACAAACTGATCCCAATGTGTTTTCAATTAGAAAAAAAAAATTTCAAAGGAAAAACGTTATTGTAAAAGACTACGGATCATGTCCATCGTCCATAACCTGAAGTATCATAATTTATAACTTAATATATTAACACCAAATTTCTATAATGTCATATTTCTTTAAAAACAGATAGTTATCTAATAAACAACGTAATATTGCATATTTTAAATTTAAATTATTTAAAAGATAAGTAGACGTATTTGAATTTTTTTTTGAGTTTTAAAGGTGGGGCTTCAGCCCCCGTAACCTCTCTCTTGTATTCGCTCCTGCATACCAGCAACCAGCATAATATAGCATAGTAGACTGCTGTCACTATTCTAGTAGTTAGTTAAGACAGGAACCGAATAAACCAATAAATAAACAATAAATATGAATTTTGATTGTTTAGTGGTTCTTATAATTTGGTAAATATTTAAACGTCTCCTGTTATTAATGATATTTTTTGAGAAAAATCTCAAGTAGTGCATTTGCATCACCTTCCCTCCAGAGGTGCGTTCGAAAATGCAACTCTAGTTAACTCAAGTTACTCTGGTTAACTCGAACGTCGTTCGAGATAACAGAGTTAACTCCATACTACTGTTCGATAACACCGAGTTGATTACTCTGAGTTAACTCTAATAACCCGAAATAAATAGGTAGGTTATTTTAACTCCAATGATGGCTTATCTCATGAAGATAACAAAGCAAAAATCATGATAATATTATTAGATAAATTTTAAATGTTGACTGTTGTAAACGAGAGAGCATAGAGTATATATAAGTTTTTATTTAAACAGCATCATGCAGCTCACTGTTCAATATAAAGAACAAAATCATGCACTCTAGTGGGTTTTACTCTTTTACCCCGTAAACATTTCATAAATTCATAATCAAATTCATCGTCTGAACTATCATTGTCAACCTATAAATAAGTTGTAAGTATAATAATAAACCAATAATTATTGACGAATATAATTATATTACAAATTTAAGTTAATGTTATCATTGACATTCATTTTACCAGTACGATTTTTCTTTTTAATTCATTGTTCAATGATTTGCCCATTGAATCTAATAACATAAATAATTCTGTACTCTCTTGGTTCATTTTACAATAATTGAATATTAATTTTATCTGGTTGAAAAACAACAGTAATTGATATTTATTTTTTGTCGTTAATAGTTAATAATTTAATACTTACAACTAACAATCGTTATAAAAATAGTAATAGTAAATATAATGTAAAAATATAAATAATATTTATAATATAAATATTATAATGTAAATATAATATAAATAATATAAATATTTTAATTTGCATCAATTTCATAACTTGATATTGATCTGTTATCAATATAAAAATGTCGACAAGAATAAAGGAATTTGGACTGTTTGGAGTACAACTTTACTGATAACAAGTAAATTCTACTCTACTCTACTCTTATCAACTTCACTCTAATTAAACATTTTCGAACGCACCCCAGGCGTTCATGCCGTGGCAATTTTGATGCGCTCAATCACGAAAATAAAGATAATGGTGCTCTGCTCAATACATTGATAATGTTGATAATATGCATTATTAGGAGGTGTTTGATAAACATGCGACGAGTAGCTAGTAACTGCTACTGGACTGCAATGAGAACATAATTACGGAATACACAATGTGTGTAAAGCGACCCACAGGAGACTCGTCGCCGATGTTGGCTCAAAAGTACTTATAGTATGCGGGGCATATTACGTGGATTTGTCTTTTGTGTATGATTTAAGGTTAGGTAATAACTTGCATTAATCTCACATCTTTATGTAAACATAATTTTGTTTATATGTAATATTACTATAATATTGTAGTGAGTAAACGGTATGAACAAATTAATGACTGGACAGCCCAGTGCTTCGAACGTAAGTCCTCCGAAGTTCCAAAGTCTCTTTCGTTGTCTCGTGAGATAGTTTTGTGGGTCGCACAGTCATTTTAGCACTGTAAAAAGATTTCTTCTGATCTTGCAGTAATAGAAAACCATGTACTGGACGGTCCACTTGTTCAATGCCCCGCTATGTAAGGACCCTGCTGCTGTCGCTATCGGAACGAGCATATTCACATTTGGCAGTAACAGTGGTAACGAACCATTCAAATCAATTGACATACATGTACTAGACACAGGTAAACTGAAACAAATAACTCATTATCTCTAGTGTTTAATTATTATTATTATTTTATGATTACAGTTAAATTGAAGTGGTTGAAATTAGAGCTTGTTGAAGATCAAGACTACAATTGTGTTCCATTCCAAAGGTATGGTTATTCGGCTGTTGCTCAAGGCTCCAAGATATATTTATGGGGTGGGCACAATGAAAATAGAACTTGCAATACTTTGTACTGTTTCGATACAGGTAACAATATTTATTTATGGAATATAATTGAATACAATTTGTTACTATATTATTGAGTACAACAAATGTGTCACTAGTTAAATTCAATATTTTTATTATTATCATGAAACATTTCTGTTGTAATTTGTATTTTACACCAGTAAATTAATCACTTATCAAATTAATTTTCTTATTAACTTCATGAATCAGATTATTTGAGGTATTGCTTATTGAATTAGTACACTACAATATAGTACATAGAATTTCTTTCTTAATTTTCATTTACTCTATGATTTTAATCATATTGTATTAATTTGTTTTATATAGGTAATTATTTTATAGTATAAAAAGTTACAATGTATATTTAGTTTTCTCAAATAAATTTGGCTATTAATTTTACTTTCTTAGTAAAAAAATTAAAGAAACGATCACATTATTGCTTTACTAGTACTTCAGATGCATTTGATGTAAATGTATTATTAGTAAATAGTTCAATAAATATTGAATCATACATGAAAACTTATTTCATTCTAAAGAAAGTATTTGGAACTTTGTGAGAATTATATAGAAAAATAGTTGTACAGATGCTCATGTGTCATTTTTATAAAAATATATACTATTTTTAATTTGTTGAAGCTATTGTATCTTTACTGTCTGGATAATCTTTATATTTAATTCTATATGGTAAAATTACATTATGTCTGTTCACATGGCAGTACCTGATCTGTATACTTTAAACAACAAATAGTTGATTCATTTTCAGTAGTAATTAACTAAAAAATGTTGAACACTCGTTTAAAGTTTTGTTTTTGAGTTTATTCTTATTATTTATTTTTTCATATGAACCAAACAATAAATTA